>PVKU01004552.1:0-144303 GCA_004027475.1 Anoura caudifer
GGGAATGTGGGTGGGAGGGGTGTGCAGGGTGGAGGGTAATGAAGGGGGGAAAATGGGATAACTGTAATAGCATAATCAATAAAATATAATTAAAAAAAAAAAAAAAATTGACAGATGAGAACTTCCCAAACCTGGAGAAGGAGCTGGACATACAAGTACAAGAAACTAATAGAACTAATTTTCTCAACGCAAAAAGACCTTTTCCAACATATTATATTAAAGTAGTTAATAGTCAATGATAAAGAAAGAATTCTAAAGCCAGCCGGGGGGGGGGGGGGGCCCAGTAACCTAGATAACAATGACATATTCCAAATACTGAGAGATGAAAAGTGCCAGCCAAGAATAATGTATCCATCAAAGTTATCCTTCAGGTATGAAGGAGAAATAAATGCTTTGTCTAACGAAAAGAAAAGAAAAGAAAAGAAAAGAAAAGAAAAGAAAAGAAAAGAAAAGAAAAGAAAAGAAAAGAAAAGAAAAAAAGAAAAGAGAAAAAAAAAACGCTGATGGGGAATTTACCACCATAAGGCCTGGCTTGCAAAAAATGTTGAAGGGAGCTCTTTTGTCAGAAAGGAAAATGTAAAAGTACAGAAAAGTCTGACAAGGTGATAAATAGATAGAGATTATTAGAAAATTGCAACTATTACAGAATGGAGTGTTAAAAACATAACTACTGCCCTGGCTGGTGTGGCTCAGTGGATTGAGCACCGGCCTGTGAACCAAAGGGCACATGCCTGGATTGCAGGCCAGGTCCCCAGTAGGGGGACATGAGAGAGGCAACCACACACGAATGTTGCTCTCCCTCTCTTTCTCCCTCCCTTCCCCTCTCTCTAAAAATAAATAAATAAAATCTTTAAAAAAAGAAAGTTATATTAAATTTATACTTGAAAATAAAATATACAATATTCATATCCTAAAAAAATAAACTCTTTAAAATGAAAAGTTGCATATGCTTGCTGTACCTGTTTGGTAGTTTTATGAGTGCCTTGAATTGTCCTCTTTGATTTTCCACCAGCTTGACATTTCGATTTTCCTTCAAGAATAAAGATAAATAAAAAGATCAAGAAATAGCTAATACAATATAAAATCAAACTACACAAATCGTTCAAGCACATTAATATATAACCCCATTTTATACTACTGAAGATCAATCTGAAGTACTGATGGAATAAAAAACAATTTTTTTTTCCATTTTTTAAATTATATTTTATTGATTATGCTATTACAGTTGTCCCATTTCTCCCACATCATTCCCCTCCACCCTGCACACCCCCCACCCACATTCCCCCCTTTAGTTCATGTCCATGTGTCATAAGTTCTTTAGCTTCTACTTTTCCCACACTATTCTTGCCCTCCCCATCCATTTTCTACCCACTGTCTATGCTACTTATTCTCTGTACCTTTTCCCCCTCTCCTCCTCCTTCTCTGTTGCTAACCCTCCATGTGATCTCCATTTCTGTTTCTTCTCCCGTTCTAGCTGTTTGCTTAGTTTGCTTTTGGTTTAGGTGTGGTTGTTAATATCTGTGAGTTTGCTGTCTTTTTACTGTCCTATTTTTTATCTTCTTTTTCTTAGATAAGTCCCTTTAACATTTCACATAATAAGGGCTTGGTGATGATGAACTCCTTGAACTTGACCTTATCTGAGAAGAGCTTTACCTTCCCTTCCATTCTAAATGACAGCTTTGCTGGATAGATCAATCTTGGATGGAGGTCCTTGACTTTCATGACTTGGAATACTTCTTTCCAGCCCCTTCTTGCCTGTAAGGTCTTTTTTGAGAAATCATCCAACAGTCTGATGGTAACTCCTTTGTAGGTGACTGTGTCCTTATCCCTTGCTGCTTCTAGAATTCTCTCCTTCATTTTAATCTTGGCTAATGCAATTACGATGTGCCTTGGTGTGTTCCTCCTTGGATCCAACTTCTTTGGGACTCTCTGAGCTTCCTGGACTTCCTGGAAGTCTATTTCCTTTGCCAGATTGGGGAAGTGCTCCTTTATTATTTGTTCAAATAAGTTTTCCACTTGTTGCTCTTCTTCTTCCCCTTCTGGTACCCCTATAATTCAGATGTTGGAACATTTAAAGATGTCCTGGAGGTTCTTAAGCCTCTCCTCATTTTTTTGAATTCTTGTTTCTTTATTCTTTTTTGTTTGGTTGTTTCTTTCTTCCTTCTGGTCCACTCCATTGATATGAGTCCCAGTTTTCCTCCCATCACTATTGGTTCCCTGTACGTTTTTCTTCATTTCACTTATTATAGCCTTCATTTGTTCATCTAATTTGCGACCAAAATCAACCAATTCTGTGAACTGCCTAATCACCAGGGCTTTGAACTGTACTTCTAATAGGTTAGTTACCAGTGCTCTGAGCTGTGCATCTGATAGGTTGGCTACCTCTTGGTCGCTTAGATGAATTAACTCTGGGGCCCCGATCTGTTCTCCCATTTGAGCCATCCTTGTTTTTTTTTTTGTTGTTGGGGGGGGGGTTGTTTTGGGTTTGTTTTTTTTTTGGGGGGGGGTCTGGTCACCTGTTACATAATAAGGGGCAGAGCCTTAGGTATTCACCAGGGTGGGGCAACCCAGTCATTGGGTTGTGATGCTGGATGTAGGGGCAGGGTCCAAGAGGGAACAATGGCACTTGCTCTGCTCTCTCTTGGATTCCAGTTCCTTCAGCCACTTTCCCCAAGCAAATTGGGCCCTTCTGGTGCTGACCTCCAATTGGGTGGGTCTTCCCAACAAACTCTCCTATGAGGCTGGGACTCCCACCACCTCAGCCCCTACAAGTGTGTTCACTCAGTGCCTCCAGGCTTCACTACCCAGCACTGGGGCCCTGTGTCGCACAGCCTGCCTTGATGCCCTGCTTGGCCTCCTCGCGTCTGGCAATTGCCACCTGTGTGCCTAGGGTGACTGTGTGCCTGGGGTGACTGTGCGCCCGGGACCACCAGCCACTGTCTTCTCCTGCTGCGACCCCTCTCTGCCAGCCGCCAAGTCTGCCTGCCACCAAGTCCGTTCCTCTTACTGGTCTGGGTGAATTGTTGTTGGACTTATGTACAATTCAATTTTCTATCTGTCCTGGTTGGGGTTTTTTTGGTTCTATATTTTTGTTGTCCTTAATCTTGGTTGTGAGAGGAGGCACAGTGTGTCCACCTACGCCTCCATCTTGGCAGGAATTCAAAGAACAAATTCCTGAAGTCCCAGTGACTATTTTCATTGAACAGCTTTCTCAGAAGAGGAGTAAAGCAACTTCTTAGGGAAGTCAGATATTGTGACAATTTAAAAACAAGGTTGCCCTGGCTGGGTTGCTCAGTTGGTCAGGGCATCATTGCAATACGCCAAGGTTGCAGGTTCGATCCCCGGTCAGAGCACATGGAAGAATCAACCAATGAAAGCATAAATAAGTAGAACAACAAATCACTGTTTCTGTCTCTCTCAAATCAATAAAAAAATTTTTTTAAATAAATAGCAGCAAGGTCAAATAAAAAACTTCAACCAAAAAAACAGTATTGAGATAGGATCTGAATTGTTTTATGAAAGATAAAATTTTAAAAAATAAAAACAAGGTCAAGTTAGTGATACATCTCAACTTATATATACAGGTCTGAAAAATACTTATTTCAATACAAATTTTACTGCAACAATAAAATCAAGAATACCTTCTTTACTACATAAGACTCAGTATTTTGTTTTAACTTATATAATTTATTAACCACAGTTTCATTTTAAAAAGGGAGGTTTTTAGGCCTTCCTATTTTTGCAGTCAGATGTATCTTTCTCATTTGTTCTATTTTTTTTATAAGATACTAACAACTGTTTTATAATCACTCTATTTCTAAAAACAATTCTAAACAGGAGTAAAAAATTTATAATGTACAACAAAATAATTTTTTCTGCTAAATAATTTTTGCCAGAACCCCAATGCAGTGCAAATGAAGTTAAACCAAAATATCTGTCTACAATTTATCTGCCCATAAGTGGGCCTCCCTTATGTTTATCAGGCATGAAGGCAGAGAACTCCACACTCAACAAGTACTAGAGGAAATAGAAAATAGAAAAAAAAAACAAAACAAAACAGATGAGAACTTTTAAAAATTAATTTATTATCCTCAGAAATATCTGAGTACACTGCAGCCATAAAACAAGAACAAGTGGTTGTTTTGTTTTATAACTTTTATTTTTTATAGATTTAATTTTTAATTTTTTTTTTGAGAGAGAAACATCAATTCTTTGTTCTACCACCATTAGCTGGTGATCAGTGATCAAACCCACAACCTGGGTGTATCAGGATGATGCTGTACCCAACTGAGCTACTTGGCCAGGGCCCAAACTGATCTTTAAAAATAAATAAATAAATAGTAAATAAATAAATAAATAGTTTTCTGTAAGTGTCAAGTTTTAATGATATAAAATAATCCTTAATAAAAATTATGAAGTTCACATTCTTCCTTATAATTATTGTAGATATTCAGATAGTTTTAATTCTCTGGGCTTATAGTTCTGTTATTCTGCAATTAGCATAAATAAAGCTTTTAAATTGTACTTGCTAATTCTTTAGGTATTTATACCCAAAATTATGTTATACGCATATGTGTGATTCATTATTGTATTTTCTTTCCTTTTACGGTTATTTAAAATAGAAGTGACTGTAATGAAAACACCTCCAGCCCTGTCTGGTGTAGCTCAGTGGATTGAGCACAGTCCTGCGAACCAAAGGATCACGATTCGATTCCCAGTCAGGGTGCATATGTGGGCTGCAGGCCAGTTCCCAGAAGGGGGCGCACGAGAGGCAACCATACATTGATATTTGTCTCCCTCTCTCCTTCCCTTCCCCTCTAAAGATAAATAAAATCTTAAAAACAACAACAACAACAACAACAACAAAAACCCTCCAGATTGCTTTGTGCTCTGAGTAACACATGGAAAATGAAAAATGGTATTTAACAAAACATTTATAATACATAGCAACCATAGACATGCTTAGGTTTTATGTTGTCACTTTTGTAGTAAATAATGTTGATATCTATTTTTCATTTGTTTAAGAATTTGATGAAAGAAAAAATTCTAATCTCCTGTAACTTAAAAAAAAGCCCTAACCCACTAGTCATAATAATATAAGAAACCCAAATTCATTCCTTTGTGAAACAGTAAAATTAGTAACAACACCTCACTGAAACCATTTGTATATCAGATAAAAAGGCTATACAAATTACTTCTTATTTAATTTATACTAGTTTGCCCAAGAGTTTTCTAATGGTAAACAGTTTTCAGTCTATCTACAGTTTAGGACTAAACGTTACCTTCTCATTTACAACAAAATGAAACTTATTTTTAAGACATACCATCATCATCTTTGCTTTCTAGTGGAACACTCCACGCGATCAGGTTTCGGGCCGTGCGCCCTTCCTCAGCAACTATTCTCCTCACTTTGTCGTGACTGTTGGAGCGCTGGAATGAAGCCTGCACGCAGAGTAGAGAGTATTTATTGAATTACTGGATCGGTCAACATATAGAATATATTTGGCAGATAAATTCATTGTTTTACATTTCTCAGGAAGAAAACACTCAAATTCTAGTAATTTCTAATAATCCTATTCTTCCAGAAATGCTAGTAGTAACTTAATAGTTTTAAATGTTGTAATCTAGCCCTGCCTGGTGTGGCTCAGTGGATTGAGTGCCTGCCTTTGAGCCAAAGGGTTGCCGGTTCCAATTCAATTCCCAGTCTAGGGCACATGGCTGGGTTGCAGGTGAGGGGCACATGAGGCAACCCTTTCTCTCTCTCTCTTTCCCCCTCCCTTCCCCTCTCTAAAAACAAATAAACAAAATCTTTAAAGAAATAAGAAATAAAAAGAGTAACTTTCTCAGAATGAGGTCTCTCCGACCCCTGGACTTGGCCAGGCCTCCATTTGTATACAAGAAACTCATACTCCTCTGTAGCACATCTCACAATTATATTTTAAATTATAAAGTTATGTGATAAATTATGTATATGGTAAATAGATATGTAATGTATAATATACACACACATATTTACATACATGCTTCTTTTTGAAAATATAAGCAATAAAGGATAAACCAAAAACTAGTAAATGATTACCCACAGCATCCAGTAACATGGCTACTGTCAGGGAAAAAAAGTGTTGGCAAGGATACATACAATACGAATTGGAACCCTTGTGCACTCTCGGTCGGAATGTAAAAATAGTATAGCTGCTGTGGAAAATAGTATGGGGGTTCCTCAAAAAATTTTGTTTTATGATTTTATATCTTTATTTTTACAGATAGGGAAAGGGAGGGAAGGGAGAGAGCAAAACATTGATGGGCTGCCTCTCATACATGCCCCAACTGGGACCGAGCCCACGGCTCAGGGATCAAACTGGTGACCTCCTGCTTTGTGAGACAACACTCAACCAAGTGAGTGACACCATCCAGGGCCTCAGAAATCTTTAAACAGAATGACCATTATGGGGGAGAAATGGGACAACTGTAATAGCATAATCAATAAAATATATTTAAAAAAAAAAAAAGTGACCATATATATGATCCAGCATTTCCCTTTGAGTATACAGCCCAAAGAACTGAAAACAGGGCCTCAAAGAGAGAACCGTACACTGGCATTCACAGTGACTTTATTCCCAACACCTAAGATGTGGGAGCCGCCCTGCGCACCGGCAAATGAACCAGTAAGCAAACTGTGGTGTATACGACAGTTTACTTACTGTGGTGGAATATCGTTCAGTCTTACAAAGAAAATTCCCACATATGCTGCAATCTTGAGGACAGTATGCTAACTGAAATAAGCCAGTCAGAGAAAGACAAGTGCTGTACGATTCCACTTCAGTGTGGGACCTAGAGCAGTCAAAAATCACAAAGACAGAAAGTAGAATGATGGTCGTCAGGGAGTACAGAACGCGGAGTAGGGAGTCACTGTTTAACAGGTATGGGGTGACGGTTTTGCAAGGTTAAAAGAGTTCTGGAAATAGATGGTGAAGATTGTTAATTGTTACACAGTAATATGAATGTGCTAAATACCACTGAACAGTACACTCAAAAAGGATTCAGATGTAAATTGTATGTGTATTTTAACAATGTTTTTAAAAACTGAAAAAGAAATGATTATCCACAAGGGAAGAAGAGGAAGAATAGAGATGAAAATCAGACTTCTCTAAATGAATACTATCTTACAATTTACATTTTGAACCATGTAAATGTTGTATGTAATAGTAAATAAAAGTCAAAAAGAGAAAGAAATATCAAAAGATCAAAATGAAGATATGGAATAATTTTTTTCAAGGTACTGAGAAGAAAATCTGGCAACCTGGACTTGCATACTGAACAAGACCACCATGTTTGAAAAGTAGGACAGAAAAAAACCCTGGCTGGTATAGCTCAGTGGATTGAGCCTGGGCCTGCGAATCAAAGGGTTGCCAGTTCAATACCCAGTTAGGGTACATGCCTGGGTTGTGGGCCAGGTCCCTGGTTGAGGGTGCGTGAGGGGCAACCACACACTGATGTTTCTTTCCCTTTCTTCCTCCCTTCCCCTCTCTAAAAAATAAATAAAATCTTTTAAAAAAGATATCTTTAGGTAAACAAAAACAGAGTTTATAATTAAAAGGCCCCTCACTGTAGGAAATTCTCAGGATATAACATGCAGAAGAAAAAATAATCCCAAATGACAGATAAAAAAAATCAAAAACTTAAAACTTGTTATGCCGTTAAGACACAAAGCAGATTGTAGTGCAGGGAGCGTGGAGTATGTTATGATAAAAAAGGATGCAGAACACAGGTAGACATACTCCTGCCCTGGGCTCTACACTTTCAAAGACTGAACCTGTCCAAGTATCAAAATCCAAAGCTAATCAGGAACTAACTGAGTGAACAGGAATGAAGAGGGATTTGCAAACTGAACTGGGACTCCCCCAGGCCACACAATGAGGGAAGAAAAGGGAAAGAGGGAGATCACAGTGCTGTGCTGGGAGTAAAAACATCTAATTTTGTCTAGGAATGGCCACCCTAAATCTCCCATAGGAGGTGTGTAGGCAGACAGGGCTCCCCTATAAACTCTATTCCCTCCTTTTCCTGTAGCAGGGTGGGACAGTGTAAGAAGACACTCCGAGCTGCTTGCAAATCCTGAGTCAGAAAAGCGTGGGGAAAGGGAAGCTACCTGTCCAGGCTCTCCAGGCCGTTTCACCACGCTGGTCCCCTTCCCAGAACCAGAGACCTGTACCCTGCCTCCGTCAGGGAGCGCACTGCTCCTTTCAGAGCAGCTCGGTCCTGGGCAGAAAAGCAGGTCAGTCTGGTGGCATGGATCAACTTATGACTTTTAAAAATTAGGACATAAAAGAAGCTGGCTTCCATCTGTATCTCTGCCCTAGGTCCCACAAATGGCAGGAGCATGCCTGGGACTCTCAGATCACATTCACAGTTGTATACTATATTACCCTGCTTTACCACAAATGTGTTCTACCAAATACCTTTATGGAACAAATACTACATCAGAAAAGATAATAAATCAAAAATACATGGAAGAGCCCTGGCCGGGTAGCTCAGCATTGTCTGACATGCTAAGGTTGCAGGTTCAATCCCCAGTCAAGCACATGCAAGAATCAACCAATGAATGCATAAATAATTGGAACAACAAACTGATGTCTCTCTCTCTCAAATCAACAAATAAGAATATATTTTAAAAATAGATGGAAGAACGAAAGGAAAGAGAGAGGCCAAAAAAAACTAAGGTTAGTGTTTAAGATAGTTCAATCACTTACCATCATTCTTTATTTTCTTCTATGCCAAGAAGCTCATTTATCACATAATCCCATGGGGTGTGACTCCTAGAATAAAATATATAGACTATTAGTCATAACACTGTCAGGAAATCATATTTATTCATAAAAAGATATAAATCCTATTCCCACAAATTTCTCATTAAATTAATAACAAAAAATAAAACTGCTCCTTCATGCTGCCTGTTTCAATACAATATAGCATGTTTTAAATAGCCCATGCTCTCAAAAACAAATTAAATGGAAAAGAAGCAGTGTTATTACATAAATAGTCCACAATATCCCAACCTAGAGGCTTCAAACTTTTTCCTACCATCTGTAAACACACACACAAACACTTCATATACTGACTCAGTTTACACATGTTTAACTGAAACAAAAGTTTCATGAAGTGATATTTATCCCTATTATGTGAGATATACTGATATTTTCTTCTCTATTCCACTATTTAAATGCTTTCACTGCATTGATGTATGACTCACTAATGAATCTCAACCCAGTATATGAAACACCGTGTAAACTCTTCTTAGGGATTTTCAAAAAGTGAGATGTTATCAGAATATCTTATTTATCAATTACATAAGACTCTCTACATAACAGAACCTACTTTTCAGGGAACCTACTTAATGTGGCCAGATCTTTACTCAAAGGAATCCAAAGCAGAGACAGTGGACAGAACACAAAGGGGCAGGGAAATTGCTAAAAAGAATGGCCTAACTGTAACAAGAGCTACTGAACACAGAAGAACAAGCAGCAACTGGAACCAAACCTTCTAGGATGACCGCCAAGATCACTTATCCTGTCAAGTGAATTTGCTCCTTTTAAATGCAGCACCTCAAATGAAAACATATGTCCAAAAAAAAACTAATATACAAGAATTCACAGCAATATTATTCATAATAGCCAAAAAGTGGAAACCACCCAAATGTCCATCAGTTGATGGATTAAAAAATAGTACATTGATACAATGGAATATTGTTCAGCCATGAAATGAAAGAAGGGGTACAAGCGAACTTTCTGGAAGATGGATACGTTCTACACCAGGACTGTAGTGGTTCACAACTATGTATACGGTTGTGGATACTCAATAAACTGTCCACTTAAAAAGTAGGTGCACTTTTGCATGTAAATTATACGTCAGTAAAATTGAATCAAAGAAAAGGGTACATAGCTTAGGGGGGAAAATGAAGGATATCCCCAACTTACAAAGTTGTTGGAAGGATTAGATGAGATATATGTATGCTGAAATAAGCACAGCACAGTGGGAAAGAGGGCACACTGATGTGGGATGGAATCCAATTTAGCCAGTTTATTAGATACTAGTTATATAGCCGTGAACAAGTCATTTAATCCCTCAAAACTGAAGTTTTATGATCTGTAAGGAAAATAACATCTACTTTACATAGTTAAATGGTAGCATACTAGAGTATGGGCCAGTTAAAAAATATCTGACACATGTAGGTGCCCAAATAATTTTTTATACAATATATAAAACCTAGCACATCGTAAATGCTCAGTAAATGTTATCCTTTTTTTCCCCCATTTTTCTTGTATGAGTTTTCTCTTCTACGACACCTTAAGAGCCTAAAGGAAAAGACAAATACCTGATCCTCTCTTTCACCTACATAAGACAGCATGCAACAAAGATAGTGAAGGAAAAGCAGTTGAATGACTTGTTGATAAAGAGGGATAAATGGGCAAAACCGAGAACTTTGGGGGCAGTAAAAGCACTCTGTGTGATATTATAATGGCAAAACCCTAGAACAAACATTTTTAAAGTCTATGTTTAAAGGAATATATCCTTTCCCTGACTGGGTAGCTTGGTTGGTTAGAGCGTTGGCCCAATACACCAAGTTTGAAGGTTTGATTGCCATCAGGGCACATACAGGAATCAAATGAATGCATTAATAAGTAGAACAACAAATCGATGTCTCTCTTCTCTCTCCTTCTCCCCCCCCACTTCCTCTTTCTCTCTAAAACACCACTATATTAAAAAAAAATTAAACACTATATCCTTTGGACCGTGGCTATCAGAGTTATTTAAAAATGCATTTTTGTAGTAACATTGATTATGCTTTCATGCATAATCCAGCAGGTGAATTGACCTAAACCAGCATGTGGTTAACTAGAGAAAATAAATAATTACAGCTCAACTTCGTGGAAAGAAGGAAGGAAAGGAGCAAGGATTTGTTGAGGGCTTACTATGGGCCAGGGGCGCTGTAAATGCTGTAAAGACACCTAGTTTGCTTACTATCACAAACGTATGAGGTGGAAAATATTTTCCCTACTTTATGGAGGAGGAAATCAAGCACCACAAAACTTAACCACCTGCCAAAAGGCAGTTCATGGAGCTGGGATTCAAACTGAGATCAGTCTGCTTTCAAAACCATCAAATCACACTTCCTCCCACAAAAACTTTCCCAATCATTACAAATTGGCTGTATGATTAAGTAAAAGACTAATTCCTGACTATTTATAATTCAAACCATTTCGCTATGTGGCATAGATCAATAGGCACCCAACACATTTTTCGAGAAAGTCATAGTTTATAAGAGAAGAAAAAAAAAAAAAAAAAAAAAAACAGGGACAGAGCACGAAATATAAAGCAAAGGGGGATAATGCTCAAACCACCAATCTCAGGTCTGAAAGCTTAATCCCAGAGCCACCATGTACCAGCAGGTGACCTGGGACAGGAAATAACCTCTTTCAGCCTCAGTTTCCCCGTTCATACCAGGAGCATAACGCCCATCCCATGCTTCTGCCTTGGCCTGTTTATGAGCATGAAATAGCTAATGTTGGTGAAGTCGATATATGAACTGTAACAAGCAGTAATATAATCAAGGAATTACTATGCAATAAGATGTCTCCACGGAACCTGTTTTTAAGGAGCCTCGCTGGGCACGAACAGAAGGGGAAACGTGTTGCACCCGCCGCAGGCAGCTGCTCTGAGGCGGCGTCGCATCCCGGGAGCCCGTCGGCAGCAGGTGCTGCTCCAGGGCCGGTCTCCGGCCCGCTTTCTCACCACATGGCGGAGGAAGGGGCCGGCGAGATGCCGGGAAGGAGGCGCTGACAGGTGCGAGGCCCCGGTGGGTCTCCTCATCCTCTGGACCGCCCCTCCCGCCCTGTTTCCCGGCAGAACCTAGGGAAAGCGCGGAAAACCCGCTGACAGGGAGAGGACGGCGGCCATCCTGTCAGCGCGGGGCCGGCGAGAAGGGTCCTCAGGAAACCCCTGGCCGAGGGGGCACACTCCCGGAGCATACCCCCTCCCCTCCGCCCGCACACCTCGCCGCCCTGCCCATCTGCCCCACAGGCTTCCCTGAACGACCCCCGGGCCCTCCCCAGCGGCCGGCTCCCCTCCCCCCGCCGCGCTCCCGGCCCTCTCCGCCCGCCCGCCAAGGGAAGGGGAGCGGTGGAAGAGCATACCCCGTCGCCACGGCGCCCCGTGGCCCCGCGAGGCACTTCGGCCGCCAGCGTCCCCGCCCGCCAGCGTCCCCGCCCAGGCCCGCCTGGTCTTCGAGACGCGCGCCCCAGCGAACACTCACCCCACCGCCCAGCGCAGTGCGGGCGGTACCGAGCGTCCCGCCGGGAAAGAGGCGGGACCACTGCGGCGCACCACGTGACCCGCGCTCGGGCCTCCCGCGCGCAGGCGCATCAGCCCGCGAGGAGGGGCCGCGGAAGACGAGTTCTGCCCTGCATTCGCACCGCCACCTCCGTTTATCCTGCGCGCTTTCGTACTCGGTCCCTTCCCTCTGTCTTATCCCCGGTCAGTCTCACCGGAGAACCACCTTGTGAACACGCTTCAGAACCCACGTAGGACTACTCCAGAAAGCTCTATGGGGCCCCTCCTCTGAGCCAGGCTCGCAGGGTGGAGTAGACACCCGACAAAACATTCTTAAATCACAGTTCTGAACAAAAATTGTAGTCTAGATTCTAGACCATAATTATAATCGTCATCCAACTGGGAGTTCAGACGCTTCACCCTTGTCACTCACAACAGGTGGGAAGTCATAGAATCCAGTGGAAACTACCTCACAATTGGACTGTCAGCGTGGTGAAAACTGTCAACCGAAGGTCCTTTCACCAACCCTATGCCCACAGGAGTCCGGGTGAAGTGATGTTATCGGTTGAAGCAACCCAGCTCTAGCCAGGTAAACCAGTCTTCCACGGAAATTAAGGTGTGCTGCTGTGTTGCGGCAGAGATGAAGCAGGTTTTTGTGGCGAACTGCCCGCCCCCGCGGGCATTTCTACACAAATGGGGCCTGATTGGTCCATGGAGATGTAAGTGAGGCTGTGCTGCCGATTGCACGCCTCAGTCCTATCAGTCCAATCAGTCAAATTTGATCCTAGCTCTGGTATGAGTCCACTTGCAGGCAGGAGATTTGGCATCCCAGTCTGTGGCTTTTCATTGAAATGCAGCCTGCCTTAGGCACCTCTGCTAAGAACGGTTATGAATTTGAGGCCAACTAATTAGGAAGAGTCCTTTTTGGCAAGTGTATTCTTTTCCACGTCAACAAGACAGAACCATATCATTGGCTATGTTCTGGCTCCTCTCCCCTCTTTTCTTTTTAGGAAACTCTTTCATTGATTTTATTTAATGAAAGCTTATTATGCACCTATCACATATCAGATGCTGTTCTAGGTGCTTGGAGTTAGTAAATAAACTAGATTTTTAAAAAATCCCACCTTCATGAAGCTGGGTAGAGACAGACCATAAACAGTAAGCACAAGTTACATGATAAGGTGATAAGCACTACAATAAACAAAAGAAGGATCAGGAGGATGGAGTACAGATTGCAGTTTAATAAAAGGTAGCCAGGGCCTCATCCTCATCAGCTATCCCTCTCCCTAATCCTGGGATGTTCACATCCTCCCTCCCCAAAAGATTAATAGAAGATTAAACCAAGAAAATCCCTCAAGTTGTATGATTACTCAGCCTAAATTGTTCCTTCATTGACTGCCCTATAGTTGTCTGTTCCTGAACTCAAGACTCCCTAGTTCTTGTAGTAATGTCATCAAATAGTCGCAGTAGACCGCACTAATTGCTATAGCAGAGGAACATACAAAGCAAAATGACGGGACAAAGAGACCTAAGAGATCAACAATTTTGGTGGCAGGAAGTTAGAAAAGTCATCTTTCAGGAAACATGTGCTGGATCTGGAAGGTTGAGTACAAATTTGCTAGGGGGAAAAAAGAAAAGTAAAAAATTTTGAGCCCCAGGCCCTGACCAGGTAGCTCCGTTGGTTAAAGCCTTGTCCTGGTACACCGAGTTTGCAGGTTCGACCCCAGACAGGGCACTTAGGAGACTCAACCAGTGTGGAATAGATTGATGTCTCTCAAAAATCAACATTAAAAAAATTTTTTAAAGAATTTTTAAAAAGTTTCGAGCTCCTTCTATGGGTCAGACACCTTACATAGAGTACTCCTCACACAAAATTTATTGGGTGTTATTATTCCATTTTTAACATAATTTTTAAAAAATGAAGTCACTCATTCAAAGTGTACAGCAGGTGAGCTAGGGAAACCGAGGATCCAAACATGATGTGTCTGTGTTCTCTCATGACACCATGCTATTGTACTTCCATTAGGACAGAAGGGCATGCGACCAATCGTTGTAAATGCTGTATGATGCCATCTATATGACGTTTAAGAATAGGCGAAACTTGTATTCTATTTGGTGAGGGTTTCCTAGGTCCTTGCTAAGCTAGCTATTCTTTCCATGCAATTACCGTTTACTTTTCTACTCACATGGATGTGAAGCTGACACCTCACCACATATGCCAACTACTTGTCTGAATGCATTATATTATTTAACTCTTTAAGGTAGTCTTATCACTATGTCCATTTTTTAAATGAGCAGATTTTCAAGGCCCAAGATTCGCGGAGCAGACTGGAGTTTCTGGCAGGAACCCTCTGGCCTTAGACCGGCGGGGTGCCGTGGGGGAAAGTTGCCCGCAGGGGTTCTCCCCGCCAGCAGAGGCTCTCCCCTCCGCGTCTTGCCTCCTAACCACATAGCAATCAGCAACCTAGTCTGGCGCCCCGCCCTCTCCACTAGGGTTATATAAGCTTGGCCCGGGGCGTCGCACTGCGCAGTCGTGGCTCAAGCCTCAGCTCGCGGGACTCGAGGAACGGCGCCACCGCCCCTCCGCGCTGCGTGCCCCCACGTACGCACCGAGCGCCGCCAGCCACCCCCCAACCCCCCCCCCCCCCCCCCCCCCCCCCCCCCCCCCCCCCCCCCCCCCCCCCCCCCCCGCCTCACCCAGTGTCCACGGCAGCTGGCGCGATGCGGCTGGGCCCGAGGCCCACGGCGCGTGGGTTGCTGCTGCTGCTCCTCTGCGCTACGTCCGCTGCCGGGGACGCGCACGGCGAGCACCGCACAGACTACGACCGCGAGGCACTGCTGGGCGGCCAGGTGAGGCGGCCGGGCCAGGGCCAGGGCCGGGGCCGGGAGGGTGGCCTCCTTGGGTCCCAGGCTGGGTCCCGGGCGGCCTGATCCCGCACGGGCACCGGGCGGGATGCAGCTCACTGGGGATCCTGAGGCCCGAACCCTCCTTCCTCCCACACAAGGCAGGGTTACCGAGGGTGTGGAGGGATAGGGACCTGGGAGAGGAGATTGAGTTGACTGGGAGGCATCTGGTAGCCGTCTTTTGCTCCACCATTTTGCTCCACTGGTGGTAATGTTGACCCCTGTGTATCGCTTACCCTCCAAAGGAAGAAGTCGACGAATATGTTAAACTCACCCCGGAGGAGCAACACAAAAGGCTGAAGTCAATCATAAAGAAAATTGACTTGGACTCAGATGGCTTTCTCACCGAAAGTAAGGACGTCCTGCACAACTAACAATGGACACAGAAACACATTTGAGAGGGGTTTCTGTTGAGGGCACAGTGCAAGTGTTCCCGCAAATTAGAGGCACTGTGAGAGGGTAAAAAGGACTTAGCGAGTAGGTTTCATGCCAGGGAATGTTTACTTTTTACTTATTTTTATTTTTTATGTTAAATTTTTGGGATGACATTGGTTAATGAGATTATACAGGTCTCAAATGTACAATTCTATATTACATCATTTGTCTATTGGATTGTGTGCCCACCACCCACAGTGAAATCTTCCTTCACTATGTATTTGACCCCCTTTACCCTTAACTATTCCCCAACTCCCTTCCCTCTGGTGTACCTGGAATTATTTAGACATAGGATGCCAAGTAAAACTCAGTGCTTTCTTTAATAATATATAAATAGCATGATCATACATGTATGTGCAGATTATACTGTGAGCAAACACCCTCTTTCTCATAGGACCTCTATCCATGTCAACAAATGATTCATCCTAGGAACAGGCCAAAAACCAACTTAAGGAATTAAGTTATTTATTGCTCTTTTGATACATTTCTTTTTAGAATTATAAGAATTTGCTTCTTTTCATAAGCAAGTACAGAAAGAATTGCTGCATGTGAATATCACAAACTATTACTGCTGGTTGGGATGCTGGGATCATCTTCTCCACCCTTCTTTGTAGAGATGAAGAAATTGAAGTCCGTGAATGCCCTTCTCAAATCAGTGGTAAAGCCAGGACTTAGAATCTGATCTTAATTTAGTTTTTAATACCCTTCACTGAAAAAAAAAAAAAATCTCAGTGATCTTAAGAAGATTCTGTAGACAGAAGTGAAATGCACAGATTATTAAAAGAATATTATAAATAAATTGCTGTGCACCTGCTTCTCGTTGCTTAATTCAAGTGATGAACCCTATGAATTTTTAAGTTGATCCTCAACAAAAAATAGGAGCTACTTTGCTGCAACCTGTATTCATGCGGCTCAGCATCCAAGGAATGAAGTGACTGGAGAGAGAATTTCAGACTGAGAAATTTAAGATGGGTTGTCAATAAAGTATTCATATTGGTGCTTTTAGGAATATCGAGGTTTTGATTCTCTACCTAAATAACCAGAAAACCTTGAACTCTATTACAACAAGAGTGGATCCATCTTTGGTTATATGAGGAAGTACCGCAGAACAATCCAGTCAGCAGACTTGATGGTGTCTGTCTATAGAGGCCTGCTATAATTAAATATTTAATAGTAAAGTTTTTTTAATCCTCACCCAAGGATGTGTTTGTTGTTGTTTATTGATTTGAGAGAGAGAGAGAGAAATATCAGTTGGTTGCCTTCTTGCAGGCAAAGCGCACACACCCCAGTTGGGGATAAAACTGCAACCCTTTGACGCCCCAACTGGTTAAGCCACTTGGCCCCGGCAATAGTAATTTTTTAAAAATTTAAAGTTAAAAGGCACTCAGTCCAAATATTCATTTCACAAATAGCAAAACAAAAAACCTGAGAGTATTAACATCCCCTTATGGCAAAGAGGAAGCAAACCTTTTCTGGTTACTGTTTTATTCTGTGTTCTCTTGGCCATAATGAGCTCTTTAAATAAACCAGAATAAATCCTCATTCTTGAAGACCCTTTGAGAGAGTCTGTTCATTTGCACTGTCAGGGCCAGTACTGGACTCAGGTTCTTGGGAGATGGAAAAAATCAGTGGAAGGAGTTTAGGCTCTGAAGCCAAAGGTAGTGTGCACTCTGCTACTTAATAGCTGTGAGTCCTCAATTTGAAACCTGAATTTCCTGAACTTTAAACTAGCAATTATAATTGTCTTGTTTTGAAGATCAGAGGCAATGTGTATAGATGGTGCATTGTATAGTCATCGTTTAATACATTGATGTCCAAGTACTATTCTGTCCTGATGTAGAGTTTCAGGGGAGACAAAAAAAGTGTCTACTTTTCTATTCACCTGACACCTCCTCAAACCAGTAGAGCAGTACCACTCTTTCCACTGAATAGTATACTGCTGCTGTCTTTGCAAATATTTTTCTCCTCCCCTTTGTCTATAATTCAGTAGAATAAATAGTTCTATGAATACATTTTTAATAATTGATCTGAAAGTGGATATATGAGATTTAGAAACTTTCAGGTACCGAGTTAAGACAGACAGCTGTTGTAAGAAGGGCATAAATCACAATTGCTACCCATAATTTTGTTCAAGTTGTCTCTCAGTATTTTAGTGTCGTGGTTAAAGGAATATACTGCAACTAATTTTTTTCTCAAACATTTTTTCAATGAATGACTTTAAATATATATGTGTGAGTTTAGGTATATTACATATTTTAGGTAGGTGGTCTTTGCAGGAAAGCAGGGGATGTGTGTATGTCCCTGTTCCTAGGGGTCTCTGCACAGGCCTTCCCCTCTCTCAGGGGTGACTACCGCACCCTCACTTCTCTCCAGCATGGCTTCTCGTTCTTCAGGTCTCAGTTTGAATATCAAGTCCTTTCAGGCCAGCGCAGGCAACAGCCCCTCTTCCTCATACCTTCACGGAGGTGCTGTGCACTGTCATATTTATTAATTGCATGTTTGTTTGCTCTAGTTCTGCCCTCCCTGGTGTTGGGTCCATTACAGGAGCCCTTTCCTAATGCTTAGGACTCGATGGGGTGGATGAAAAATGTGACCGTGTTTCTCAGACTTAAGTCACTTGAAGATTTTTTTACAATTTAGGCCTTGTCTGCTTCCCATCAATTATTTCCTTAGTACTGTTTGGCTTCAATTTGATGTTAAATTTATTTTAAAGGAAAATTTTATGTTTTCATAAATGAAAAGCACTATTTTTTCTGATGCATATTTTAATAGGTAATTACTTAAAGATTTGTGCTTCCTGAGATGATTGCAATAGCAAAGGTATTTGCAATTTCACGGACAATTTTTTTTACAAAGTCAAGTGTTCTTTTGGCCAGTTGGTAGTTCATTTAATAAGGACTCACTGAGCCAGGGGCTTCCTTGGCATTTGGAGATCGTCAGCGAACAAATCACACAAACACTCCAAACTCAACAGGCTGACCTAGTAGGTGTGATCTTTTGGAGCCTTAGACTTCAGAAGGTACTCTCACTTCCTACTGCTATTTCTCTGAATACAACTAAGCCAGTTCTCATTCAGCATTCGCAAACACTGACTGTTTTGTTTTTCCTTTTAGAGATGGTTTAGAAAGCCTCTGCATGTGACAGTTAATGTTTATTGTGCTCTGGGGAATTCTCATAGGTGAACTCAGCTCGTGGATTCAGATGTCTTTTAAACACTATGCTATGCAAGAAGCAAAGCAGCAGTTTGTGGAATACGACAAAAACAGTGACAGTGCTGTGTCCTGGGATGAGTATAACATCCAGATGTATGATCGTGTGATCGACTTTGATGAGAACACAGCTCTGGATGATGCGGAAGAGGAGTCCTTCAGGCAGGTGAGTGCATGTGCACAAGCCACTCTGGCTTCCCGCGTGAAGGAGCGCAGAGGGCCTTGTCCTCCAGGCCACCGGTCACCCGCTCCACCTCATGGTCGCTGTGGCGGTTTCCTGTTGAGCAGCTTTAGTGCCCGTATTGCGGACTGTCTGCGTCACCCTCGCATCTCTTCTTCTCAAGCATGTCACTTGTCCTCATTCCCAGAATCAGTGTTTTGTGTCTGTGTGTATTTTGGACGTGTATCTCAGTATTTTATTTTTTACATTATTGAACAATCCGTTGTATATCGTATTTACTGAGAAGAAAGATTACAAGAGGCCCATTCCCATATTTAAGCACATACTTTTACATAAAAATCAACTCTTTAAAAAAATGTTTCCACATTGTGGTACGCTACACAGAAGGTGACACTCACCGTGTGAACCATTTTTCAGCGCGCGTGTCGGTGGTGTTACATGCACTCACGTTGCTGTGCCGTCGGTCTCCAGAACTCTTAGCACCAAACACAGACGTGATGACAGTGAGCTTTGTCCGCCTCAGAGGTGTCCTCCTTGGCTGTACAAACTTACCTTTAAAAACGTCGTTCAAGTTCTGATGCTCTTCTAAAGCCAAACCATTGCGTAATGTTATGACTTCCCTGCCCGGGAACAACAGAGAAGTTAAATACAGTATTTTAAAATCTTACTGTTCTTAGTTTCTACTTGTGTTCTGTTTTTGTTTGTTTGTTTTTCTCTTGGCATCCAAAAGACTTGATCGCTATCCCATCAAAATATAAGAATGTATTTTTGTGGGTTTTTTAAATCTATGTTCTTAAGAGGGTATGAAGTGATAGATTATGGTGTTGAGAAGAAAATCTTCACTTTGAAGAAGAGATACATGATTTATTAACATAAACTGCTTGTTTTTTCTTTGCAATGACGTCTGCCCCTCCTGCAGTGTTCCCAACATCCCCCCCTCAGGGCAGGTGGAGCCTCAGGCTCTGCCTTTGGGGAATGAATTGGATGGAGCTTAAGAACCTAAAGGAATGGGTAGGTCTCTGCAATGAACACTTCTCTGTAGGGGTCCCATTGAGACAACCCAGGAATATGTCTCTTCATGAAGTTTTAATCATAATACTGTATTAGAATTTGATATAATTCTCCGAAAGTGGATGTGGGGTATAAAGATGAACTCAGCAACAGTTGCATTATTCTCCAAAGTAAAAAATCAGGGATGAAGAATGAACCAGCTTTGGCTGGTGTAGCTCAGTGGATTGAGCATGGGCCTGTGAACCAAAAGATCGCAGTTCGATTCCCAGTCAGGGCACATGCCTGGGTTGCAGGCCAGTTCCCAGCAGGGGATGCACGAGAGGCAACCATACATTGATGTTTGTTTCCCTCTCTCCTTCCCTTCCCCTCTAAAGATAAATAAATAAAATCTCAAAAAGAAAAAAAAAAGAATGAACCAGTCATCAAGTTACAGGCTAAATATTATACCATGAATAAATCATAAAAACTAATGGAATAGCTAAATAATTCTTTTCTATATGGAAGTCTAGTAAAAACAAAAATCAATTGGATACCTGAATTTTATCTTATTTTTTTACTCTTTCCATTTAGAAAATAGAGATAATGGAATCATGACTCTCTTGAGCTGGGGAATGCCTGCAAAAGCATTTCTTTGTGATTGAGGAACAAGTATTGTCAGCAGTTTTAACAGAATAAAGTTTGGGAACCAATCTGGCCAAAGCTCGGTTCTTCTAACTTCTAAAGTGCATGTACAAGCGATATTTATTTATGTGAGATACAACCTTGTGTGGGCTAATCAGGGTTTTTAAAACCTAGGCTTTGGTTCTAGTGTCACAGATTCCACATTTCTTCATTGAAAAGCATCAGTCCACCAAACATGGCAATGTTGTTCTTCACAAGCTTCTGTTACAATGTAAAAATAAATGATGATTGGTATTAAATCTTTTTACTACTGCCTATATAATGCTTTCTGTCATCCTGCAGAGAACAAGGTTTTTATACAGAAGCAGAGAGTGCTGAGGTTTTCGGAGGCTGAGAGTCTGCTGCGTTATTTTGTTTTCATTTTGTTTTGCCTCTTTGGAAACGCCGCAGTGGCTGCGTGCGTTGGCCTCTTGAATAGGAGTTTCATGTAGATGGTATTTTTCAGGTGACCATGAGTGAAAGTGCTTTCAAAGATCACATTATTTTGATTTATTTAAATAATCAGAAATGTGAGGTGGAATATTATTTGTATTTTTTTTAAGAATTCTTAGTTTGTTGAAAGAGATCCTTTCTTTACAGGCAAATTGGCCAAATTCCACTCCTGCTGAAACATGGACGTTTTTGCTCCAAATTGAAGCATTCTTTCACAGGGAAATCCAAGCACTTAGTATTTTGAAGAGAGGTTTATTCAGAAAGAACTTGATTGACTCAACAAAGTATACCAAGTTCTTGTTTGTCTACTTTTCCCTGTGTGAAACCTGAGTGTACAATGTAAATTACGTCGTCTAGTCATTTAAAAATATGACACATTAAGTTAAAGGGGCTGTTCAGAAGTAGGTGAGTGTAACTCACTAACCAGTGGATTCTGAATGTTTGAAAGATGAATTCTTTTGGGGGAGAAGTGAGCACCTATGTAAATCAGTTGTCATAAAAGAAATGTTGCTTTGGTAAGTGAATGCTGCCTAATTTCTAGAAATTGGAGAAGAGCATTTATTTTTAACAGTGAAACACATGAGTTAAAAGTTTCTAAAATATTTAAAATGGAACTTTTTAAAAATATGCAGTTTAATACATGTAAGTTTATAGAAAGAAAAGTTATTCACAGAAATTCTCAGAATAGAATTAATGCAGGATTAGCAATATAGCACTATTGTTTCCCAAGCCTCTTGATTGCAGAATTAGCTGTGAGACATTAACTAAGACTAGCCCTGGCTGGTGTAGCTCAGTGGATTGAGCGTGGGCCTGTGAACCAAAAGATCATGGTTCAATTCCCAGTCAGGGCACATGCCTGGGTTGCAGGCCAGTTCCCAGCAGGGGATGCATGACAGGCAACCACACGTTGATATCTCTCTCCCTCTCTCCTTCCCTTCCCCTCTAAAGATAAATAAATAAAATCTGTAAAAAAAAATTAACTAAGAGTAGCCTTCTCCCTGAAAGCTGATACTTGAGTACACTTTTTTAAGAAAAGGGAGATGGAGCCCTCACCGTTTACTCGGTGGGTTAGAGCGTTGTCCCAGTCGCTTTTCATTTTGTTAATGGTTTCTGCTGGGCAGAAGCTGTTTATTAGTAGCTCGATATAGTCACACATGTTTGTCTTTTGCTTTTGGTGCCAGAGTATCCCAATTTTATCATTGCGGAAACCAGAAACACTAAGCAGTTTGCCTTCAGTGGCACAGCTAGTGAGCAGCGCTGCTGGAGTTCCAATCTGCATCTCTTTCACTCTAGAACCCGTTGCTCTGTGCTTTTCATAAACGTTATTGGCCCAGCAACCTTCAAAGGGATGATGTAAAGATAATGTATGAAAATGTCCTTTAGATTTACATCGTTTGCATTTTCGAAGTATTGTTTGTGGGGATATTTTATGATGATACCTTTAAACATGTTCAATATTTAATTTTTCCAAGCTTCATTTAAAGGACAAGAAGCGATTTGAAAAAGCTAACCAGGATTTAGAGCCTGCTTTGAATCTTGAAGAATTTATTGCTTTCGAGCATCCTGAAGAAGTTGATTATATGAAGGTAAGGAAGAAAAATTTTAAGAGAACTATTGAGAGACCAGAACTTTAAAACCTGTTTTTACTAAATCATTAAATGAATTGTATAGCAATCAGAATTTTAAGAGACTGGAAGACCCCAGGTTCTCCCTGCTTAAGATTAGGCCCAGGAAGGAGGGTTCTGCGGGTGGGTGCTTACTGGGAGGGAGGAGGTAAAGGACTGAGTTCGGTTTTTTTAACCTCTGTAATAGATGAGCATTATTCTTTCCCTGACTTGCAGATTTTTCTGTGGTATCTCAGTATTAGTAACACTAAAGCCTCCTATTTTCTTTACAACACTTGTGAAAACTCAGTCTTAGAAAATGCATCGGCCCTGGCTGGTGTCACTCAGTGGATGGACTGCCAGCCTGCAAACCCAAAAAGGGTCACCGGTTTGATTGATTCCCAGTCAGGGCACATGCTTGGGTTTTGGGCCAGGTCCCCAGTTGGGGGTGTGTGAGGTAACCAATCGATATATCTCTTGTACATCAAAGTTTCTCTCCCTCTCTCTCTCTAAAAATAAATAAATCTTAAAAAAGAAAGAAAGAAAGAAAGAAAACATCACATTTGGATCTCTTCACAGAGGGGGTGGAGGTACAGGCACAGCTGCTAATAACTACTAATTTTTTTTGCCTCATTAGGCATAGAGAGTCCTGCCGTCACCTTGTCAGCAGTTTGTGGCCCTCTAGGTTTAACTCAGCAACCATTAATTGAGTCCTGCTGTGACTTGACAAGCTTCTGGAGAGCATATTGGGGAGTAGAAATTAAAATAACAAAATAGCTCTAAAAATTAGACTCAACAGTTGTATCAAGGTCTGTTGCCTGGCATCAGCCTCCAGCTGTGTGGCTTTGTGCGCAGGTTTTTTCCGAGCGGGGAGATGCTGCCGGGACAACGGCTGCGCGGACATTTCTCCCCACAGCTCAGCGAGACACCATTAGTGCCATTTCTCTGGCCGTTGTGAGGCATCTGATTTCTCACTTGGCACAAAATACATGACCTAGTTTAAGAACCGTGCTGGGCACCATTTAATTAAGTGCCAAAATTCAGCGGAGACAAGTGACCTGAGCCGCATCAAGGCTGGCGGAGGGTGCTGGCTCTCATCTCTGGGAAGTTAGGAGCATTGAAGGTTGGGAAAGGGCATGACCGGTGGCAGCAGTGAGATGATGTTGGCATTATGTACTTTGGTCTGGAACTTGATCACAATCAAGAAATAGTAAACAGGAGCATTGACTAAGTACGGGAAGGGGAGAAACCAGCAGCTCGTATTTAAGTGTTGTTTCCGTGTACATGTGCCCATGAAGCCTCTGGATTTGGCTAGAATGACACTTTTAAGAATGTACTTTCATTATTGTTGTGCTTGAGTCCAGAAAGGAAGGCACCAGCAAACAAAGAAAAGAATGCGAACAGTAGCACTAAGCCATGAGAGCCTAGGCAAGGAAGACTAGAATCTGAGATGGTTTACAGCACAGTGCAGTCGTGGGGACTTGAACATTCTTGAAAGTGTAGAAGAGGGAGCTGGTAGAGGAGAGGGAGGCTTTGGTACTGGCTGAGTTAAGTGAGAAAAAGCACTCAGGAAGTGGGCGTGGATGAGGTCTACAGGGCAGGTGAGGACCCTGCCCCCCGCAGAGAGATGAGAGATGGAACTTGGGAGAGCAGAGAGAAGGAGGAGAGAGAAGGAGTGGAACAGGCGTAAAATAGCGGTGATTACAAGTGAGGGTAGTAAACAAGCTGGCATTTAATGAGAATTATACTGTGTGTGGAAACAAAGGAGAGGGTCTTTGCCAAGAGTTGCTCAGTATTTTGTGTCTTATTCGTGTTTCTAAACTCCATTGTTCATAAGCACAGGCAATCAAGATGGTTTTTCCTAAGGAAGTTCTGCAGTGGGAGTAATTCAGATGGTGGTGGGACTGAAAGTTTTGTTACTAATTTATTTTATGCAATAGGAATTTGTCATTCAAGAGGCTTTAGAAGAACATGATAAAAATGGTGATGGATTTGTTAGTTTGGAAGAATTTCTTGGTGACTACAGGCGGGATCCAGGTAAGGAGCCTGGGGGTTGTGTGGGGAAGGAGGTGGGGACAAGAATGAAATAAAGAAGAAAAAACAAGAAGAACTTGGCCCGATTTCAATTTGTTCTGCCGACTTAAATACAATACAAGCACCGCAAAGGGACTCACCGTATCTGAGAATGCTGTCCTGCTGTGGTCCTATATCTGGGTTCAAATATGTCTTCATTTTCAGACAAATACAGTGTTGTTATGAAATCAGTGGTGGAAGAAGTAAAGGTGAATATTTTTACATGAAATCTTGTATCCTTGCAGGTAGATCTTGACACGGAAATATAAAATAAATGTTGGTGTGGATTGTGGAAGGTGACTTCTGATTGTTTGAAATTGGGAGTTCGTCCATGCAGCCTTTTCTGTAAACAGCTGCCTTTTTTCACAGTTGTTGTGTGAAAGTGCCCCTTACTGTGAATGCCACTTTAAAATTACTTGTGGTGTTACTCTGTAAAACACATAGGATGCTTTGTGTAGTCATATGATAAACATAAAAGCATCACTCAGATCAAATTTGGGAAAACTAGGTATCGGAACAAGTAGCAGCAGTAGTGAACACAATTACTAGTTTGTGGTGTGCTGCGCCACAGCGTGAAAACTCGGAGTTGTTTATACCTGTGTGTCACTTTTGAAAATTGTAGTTTGTACTTTAGCACTTTTTGTTAAGTATTTGTTTCTTTGGGCACCCTTTATTCTAGGAATATATCAAACTTCTTGTGTTATTCTTGTGAATGTTTACTTGTTTCTTATTGTTTTAATATTAAGCTGCAAATGAAGATCCGGAATGGATACTTGTTGAGAAAGATCGATTCCTGAACGATTATGACAAAGACACCAATGGCAGGCTGGATCCTCAGGAGCTGCTGTCCTGGGTGGTGCCCAACAATCAGGGCATTGCCCAGGAAGAGGTGTGTGTTACAGAGTGGTTATCTCTCCCTGCGTATTTGGTGCTATTGATAAGAAAGGAAGTTTATAATTTTAAGCCAAAGAAAGAAGTAATTGAGTTGTGTATGAGGGAGGACCCCCTCAAAAAAACTGTAATCATCTTCTGGAGGGTGGGCTCCTTTTAGCACATGCTTCCCTGCTAGCTGAGTGTTCTAGGAAACCATCTGGATCGGTGCACCAGCTGGTGTGGTTGGGAGAGACTGTGTTTGACCTCAGTGAATTCTTTTTGAAGACTCTTTAAATGAGTTTGCCCAGTTCAAAGTGGGTGATTTACAAGCGTACCTGTCCATACGCTGAGTGTTTATCAGTTTTTGATGAAAAATAGCATGACCCCCATACCTCACCCTCTCTGTTCACCTGATCTTGCCAGAGTGACTTTTTTTTTGTTTACCCTAATGAAAAAAGTCCTCAAAAGGAAACATTTTGCTAATGTGGAAGAGGTAAAACAAAAAACAGAAGCACTTTATAAAAGGCATCAATATCGACAAGTTCAGAAACTGTTGAGCAGTAGGAAAACATGTCATTAGGTGTGCCGCATCCAGTGGAGAGTACAGTGAAGGTGACTGAAGTTTAAACATGTAAGAATGAATACACAATTTTTATAAGTAAATTTTGTTCATTTTGGGGGGTCCCCCCTCATAGTTAGGACCAGTGTATTGCTGTATCTTAAATTAAATCTGTGAGCTGGTTTTGATGGTCAAGGAGACAAGGAAGTTAAGATGGTGTCATGTATTAATTTGATAGGACAGTGAGTTTACCTAGAGGGGCTCCAGATGGGTTACACTCATTTTGCTTAAATTTGAGATATCCTGAATTGGATTTGAGTTAGGAAAAGGAGTCAGGACCCAGCCAGAAATCAAGGAAGGCCATCACGAGAGAAGCCAAAGGCAGCCCTGGTTGCGGTGTGTGGTGTTTGTAGCTGTGGAGACAGTGCCAAGGGCGTGACCTGCTGATCGCAGATTCTTACCTTCTGTGGGTCACGGACGCTTTCAGAAGCACTGCATGAAGAAACACACGAATGGTTCTTACAACTCCAATCCCATTAAAATGTGAACATCTTGCTGAAAATACTCACTCCATTCAACACCTTTTGTTTTGTGTTACAGGCTCTTCATCTGATTGATGAGATGGATTTGGACAGTGACAGGAAGCTCTCCGAGGCCGAGATTCTGGAGAACCAGGACTTGTTTCTCACCAGTGAAGCCACGGATTATGGCCGACAGCTTCATGACGAGTATTTCTATCACGATGAGCTTTAGTCCCTGGGTGTATCTAAGTAGCGTGCTGGATCCTTTTATAAATTTGTTACCAGTGTTACTTTTATGATAAAATATTCATGAGGTTATTTTCCACTTGGAAGTCTTACCACAGTCCAGTGTATCTTACTTTTCGCCTTTTAGGAAGAAAAAAACTAAACCAAACCCTGATACTTATTTCAAAATGTATTGAAGAAATAAGCCAATGTTGTGCCATATGACAGCAAACTCTTCCTTAAAGACTCCATCTGTTTAGTACTGTACTGTGGAGTATTTTGAGTTCTATTTCCATACTTGAAAAAATGGAAGATTGTAGAGATGCCTGAACAATATTAAAGGAGTATGTGATCGAGCTATCAATTTTGTTTAAATAGCATTAAATTGGGAACTGACCAGAGGACATTGTTTTTCGATTTAGCATTTTGGTTTAAAACATTTTGTTTAAAACCTTTAAAGGAACCTACAGAAGGACTTATACCTCGTATATAAGTTGAGAAGTTCCACTTAGTTTTAAAATGGTTTCTATAAAGGGTTTTATTGTATGAAATAGAACTTTATATTTTTGCATATGTATAGATGGTAATTATATTTAATGTGTAACTGTAGTCTATTGTGTGTTGAATCTGATATTGTCTAGAACTCTTCCCTTTTGACTGATGAAAAATGAAATGTCCTATCTTTTTAAATGTTTGTTTGCTTTTAATCTTCCTGATAAACCTGTTTTCGAGCACAGGTTTTGTTGTATTATGCATTATCCTGCCTCATCCATTCCTATATTTGGGTAGTGAATATTCTGAAATTCTGTTAAATTATTCTTGTTCCATATTCTTGTTTTGCTTTTTTTAAAATAAAAGATTATTACACTTGACTGTACACCTAATATATTTCAGTTTCTATTGTAGCAAATGTGGCCTTGCTATTTGGGAGTAGAAATAATTATGAGAGTTTGACAGTTTGAAATCACCAGTCCAGTTCAATATCAGTCACACTGAAATTAAAGTCACATTTGACAAGCACTTTTGCACACCTACCTGGTCAGTTTTGAACCTTATTCGGTAGGTCAGGTTAGTATGTTTGGGGGGAGTAAAAACTTTGAGAAGATGAGGAATTCATGTTTCCCTAGCTCTCACCCACAGATAATACTTTTTTCTTAAATGTTTTTATTCTGTTAATAGTTTTCCTGATGAAAGTTGTCTCTGACGGAGCTCACGAAGTATTCAGGGAGCTGAAGTCCTGTGGAGTGACCAAGCGGCCCTGACACTCTTCCGGTGGAACTGACTGTGCATCCCCTTGCCTCTCCGCTGCTCCCACCTTTGCTGATGGGAGGTGTAAATGCACATTGTTAACTTTAATGACAATTTACCCTGGTATCTAAAGTACGTGGTTTCCATTTTAACCTACAGCCTCTCTGACCTTTAGCAGTTTAAAACTAAGAGAGATGCCGTTGTCACTCATCTGTCACTCACGTAATTGGGATTTTTGACGTAGCTGGTTTGATGAGCAAGCTTACCATTTGTTTGACTAGATTCTCCGAAATCTTTACCAGAATTGTTAGGACATCAGATAGGGATTGTACTTTAATCTTAGTAAGAGTTGGCAGTCTATATTCAGCTTTAGTTTCATGCGGATGTGAGGATTTTGGTGATACCAGTGCTCCAATCTCTGCGCTCCCTTAGTTCCTGGCATAAAGAAGATTGCACTTCCCAGCCCCTTGGCAGGGGGAGAAATGGCTGGTCGAGACCAGTTAGACCTGAGCATTAGCAGTGCGTGTGGCTCCCAGGCCAGGCCGGTGACCACCCCCGCCCCACCACCACCACCCCCGTTTTCTGGGTTGTGAAGGAGGCCTCGTTCGAAGGCGGAGCCAGGAGATCCAAGTGGCCGTGATTTCTGAGGTGCCTACATGGAGGTCAGCTGGATTTCCAGGGACTTCATGTGCTCAAAAATTAAACTTCTGTTAAGTCGCTAAGTTGTTTTTTTCTTTTTAAATCACACCAGAGCCTAGCCTGCCCTGGTTGAGTGCAGGTTTAGTGTTAACGATTGGCTTTCATAAGCATATAAAGAATCATCTGCTTGAACAGAAATTCCATATCTTCTCATAAGTCAAAATGAAAATCTTTTAAGGCTTTTATTTGGATTTTAATTTAAAGTATACTCCTAAAGCTTTTATTTTGATTTTAATGGAGTTGGGGTAATTTGAATTTAACCCCATAGCGTAGAGTAAAAAGAATAAAACTTTCTGAATTATTGGCTGATCATGGCAGAAGGACGTACTCACTTTCATTGTTTGACTGCAGGTAGTATTTTAAAATGGGAAAGGTAACAGGATTTGCACAAATCCCTTCATTTGTGGTTCCAATTGAGCAGATACACAGGACAGAAAATGACTAGCTTGTAACAGGAACTTAAAGTTAGGACATTCAGAGTAAAAACCATGAAGTCCTGTCTGCTGTACATTAGCCCTTTCTTTAGCAGTTTTGTTATTTAAAAATAGATTTTATTTTGAATCAGTTTGTTAGTTCACAGCAAAATAGACCAAAAGAAAGGTGCAGTGATTTCCCATATACTCTCTGTTCCCCGCACGCAAGTATTTGTGACAAGTAACACACTGACTAACACCATTACCACCCAGTTTACATTAAGACTCACTTTTAGTGCTGTGCAGCATTCTGTGGGTTTCAGACAAAGGTACAGTGGCCTGTATCTACCGCTGAAGTGTCATACAGAGCAGTTTCACTTCCCTCAAAATCCTCTCTGCTCTACCTACTCAACCCTCTCCCTGCACACCCCGCATCTGCCAACCCCGGCAACCACTGATCTTTTTACTGTCTTTCTGCTTTTTCCACAACATCATATAGTTGGAATGTTTTTCCAGATTCCTTTGCAGTTTTAATAGTAGGGATAAATTTGTTAATCTTTCTCTAAGGTTTCTGTGTTGCGATATTTCCATTTTAAGTGAGAATGTCCACTGAAGCTTTTCTGACATCCTTACTGCTTTAAAAAATGGTTAGAAAAGCCAATTAGAATCCAACTTATGAAACAAGTGTAACAACTAATTTGCTTCATTTCAACATTGACTTTTTGCTGAATAAATATTTCATCACATTGTCCGCTATGAAAGGTTTACAACTGATCGTCAGGATTTATCTCAGTGATTTTAGTATCGGGTCTTCATTCTCATTGTGCTGCAAAGTGGGCAGGGCCTTAAATACACTTAGAAGTATATTTAATAACTTCTAAATGTAAGTACTTTCTAGTTACTTTTTGTTACTGATTTCTAGATTAATGGCAAAGACAGCAGGAAACACCTCATATATGTAAATTTCAGGTCTTTGAAATTTTTTGGAATTTGTTTTATATCACGTTATGGTCAGTTTTTAAAAAGTTCCAAGGGTGCTTGGAAAGCATGTGTAATTTGCAGGTTTGGGGGAGAGTGAAGTACTTACGCATGTTGAATCCAATTTGCTTTGCATGTTATGTTTTTATATTTTTACTATTTTTTGTGAGCTTTATTCATTCCTAAACAGAACCTGAATGAGAGAGGATTGTTAAATCTCCTATTGTTACTGAACAGACCTGTGGTAGGGGGGGCATGTGTGGATGATATACTATTACCAAATAGACCCCCCTTCTCCCAGGGTCCCCCTGTACTAGATTTGCCTTGCCCGCTGGCAGGGAATGATGTCTCTCAATGCCAGAGATTGGTGAAAAGGAAAGGAATTATTTATCCAAAGGTTGTACAAACTTAGAGTAATGACTTAATGTCTTCCTTAAGATCCCAAAGTCCCTTAAAACACCCACAAACACACACAGTCCTTCCTTCCCCCCTTTGCCCAGTCCAGGGTACCATATCTCAGGAGAAGAAATAAAAGTCCATGGCTCAGGCAGCCCCTGGTTCTTCCCAGTCATCCGTGCTCAGCTGGCAGGTCTCCTGCAGATCCCAGCACCATCAGCTGTGTTGCTGGAGTCTCCAGTTCTTAATGCAAACCCATGTGGCACCTTCTCCTGGCCCACCAGCAACAGTCCTTGCCTCCTCCCAAGGATTCTCTAGATTCCTAAGCCACGTGGCAAAGGGAGCCCCAAAGCCAAGTGGTCCCCTTCCCCCACATGGCTTCGGCACCTGGGTTTAAATGCCAGCACCAATCTTTCTCTGCAGCCCCATTTCCAACTCCTCCCACAGTCAGCTACACCTGCCAGCATTCCCATATTTTCCTAGCTTTTCATAGTTGCCATAGTAAGTCCAGGCAGGTGTGGCCCAGTGGTGTGGAGCAAATCATTTCCAAGCCCTCATGTACACGATGTAACCAGGGGGAACCGCCTCCCAGTTACATCCTGGATGGAAGTCACTCCCATCTCCCAGGTTCAAAGCATGGCCACAGCTATTTAACATATCCATGAAACCAGTTAAAAGTTATAAATATGATAAATGACCATGCCTGAGGTTAGTTGCAAAACTGTTGCTATGCAGAACAACTCTCAATTCACTTCAGACCTGTGGGGGTGAGGACATCCTATATTTTTAATATTTCCTGGACACCCTGAATTCTGGACCCCATTACAAATCCCTTTTTTGGCTCTGGGCCTTGACTACACTGTCACAATTGCACCTCACTGGAAAAAAAGCGAAGGAATCTTTCTGCCAAGGGATTAGTGGGATATGTTTTCCATCAGTCTCTGCTGCCATCTTGTGGTCATTTTGGGAATGACACCTTAGTGCAGGTCAGCAGGAAAAGTGTTTGATTCCAGTGGGAATATCATCGACTTTTCATAGTAGTGTAATTTAGAAGTGCAGTTGAAGACATCCAAATGTCAGGACTGTGCAGTTACTTTACGACTGGTCTCTAGATATTGGCCAAGGGAGCAGTAAGTGTGTTTTATGTGACATTTCTTGGTACTGGCTTTGTAGCATAATAGAGGTAGGTTTTTACAAGTGCCAAGTTTGCTTGAAAATCGTTTGTAATTAGCTTTTTCCGTTGCAGCTTCCTTAAATAACATGGAACTCAAATGTATTTGAAATTCTCCACCAAGAGGTAAAAAAAGTAGAATAAAATACAAGCACTCTCATTTCATGTACATGCCCCTCAGGATATGTCTACGGGCTCATTTTATCCACTTAGCCTGGACTTTGTTTACTATTTTAGGTTCCTTGTACAGGTGACAAACTTGTGCATTTTCCAGGTTCTGTTTCTAAGCTGTGCATTCAAGGTGAAGATTTCTTTCTCAAGTTTTGGTACAGAGCATCTTTATCATCAGTCATGTTGAGTTATTTTGTTTTTATTTATTTATATTTTTAAATTTACTTTTATCTTTTTAAGTTTTTTATTGATTATACTGTTACAGTTTTCCCAATTTTTCCCCCTTTATCCCCGCTCTGCCCTGCACCCCCAACTCTTAGCACTCCTCCCCTTAGAGTTCATGTCCATGGGTTGTACATATATGTCCTTGAGTTCTCCGTTTCCTACACCATTTTTATCTCTCCCCATCTATTTTATGTCTACTAATTATACTTCTTCCCTGTACCTTTTCTTCCCTATTCCTCCCTCCCCCTACGCCACTGAAATTCCTCCCTGTGATCTCCATTTCTCTGATTCTGTTCCTGTTCTAGTTTGCTTAGTTTTTGTTTTCATTGTCTTTCTTTTTTTAGGTTCAGTTATTGATAGTTGTAAGTTTGTTGTCATTTTACTGTTCATAGTTTTTGATCTTCAATTTCTTAGATAAGTCCCTTTAACATTTCATATAGTAAGGGCTTGGTGATGATCAACTCCTTTAACTTAACCTTACGCAAGAAGCGCTTTGTCTTCCCTTCCATTCTAAATGACAGCCTTGCTGGATAGAGCAATCTTGGATGTAGGTCCTTGCCTTTCATGACTTGGAATACTTCTTTCCAGCCCCTTCTTGCCTGTAAGGTCTCTTTTGAAAAATCAGCTGACAGTCTTATGGGCACTCCTTTGTAGGTAACCATCTCCTTATCTCTTGCTGCTTCTAGGATTCTTTCCTTATCTTTAATTTTGGGTAATGTAATTATGATGTGCCTTGGTGTGTTCCTCCTCGGGTCCAACTTCTTTGGGACTCTCTGAGCTTCCTGGACTTTCTGGCAGTCTATTTCCTTTGCCAGATTTCCTTTATTATTTGTTCAAATAACTTTTCCACTTGTTGCTCTTCTTCTTCCCCTTCTGGTACCCCTATAATTCAGATGTTGGGATGTTTAAAGATGTCCTGGAGGTTCCTAAGCCCCTCCACATTTTTCTGAATTCTTGTTTCTTCATTTTCTGGTTGAATGTTTCTTTCTTCCTTCTGGTCCACTCCATTGATTTGAGTCCCAGTTTCCTTCCCAACACTATTGGTTCCCTGTACATTTCCTTTATTTCACTTAGCATAGCCTTCATTTTTTCATCTAATTGGTGACCAAATTCAACCAATTCTGTGAGCATCCTGATTACCAGTGTTTTGAACTGTGCATCTGATAGGTTGGCTATCTCTTCATCACTTAGTTGTATTTTTTCTGGAGCTTTGATCTGTTCTTTCATTTGGGCGTTTTTTTGTTTTTTGTTTTTTTTTTTTTTTTTTTATCTCAGTACGCCTGTTACGTATGAGGGGCCAAGCCTTAGGTGTTCAGCAGGGGCAGGGCAACCCATGTTGCTGGGTTGTGATGCTGTATGGGGGGAAGGGGTCCAAGAGGGAGTAATGGTGCTTGATCCACTCTCTGCTGGATTCCAGTCCCTTCCCCCGCTACCCACAAGCAAAGTGGACCCTTCTGGTGCTGATTCCCAGGTGGGTGGGCTTGTGTACATTCTAACACCCTGTGGGTCTCTCCAACGAACTCTCCTGTGAGGCTGGGAGTTTCTCCCACTGCTGCCTCAACCCCCACAGGTATTTCCAGTCAGGGGTTTGAGGCTTTATTTCCCCGCACTGAGACCCTAGGTTGTGTGGTCTGTCCCACTCCCCAGTTTTGCCTGGTTTATCTGGACACGAATGTGGGACCCCTGGTCCTCCAACCGCTGCCTTGCTACGAGCCCTCTACACCCCAGCTGCCTAACCCTGCCCCTCCAGTTTGGATGAATGTTTCTTCTCTAACTCCTTGGTTGATGGACTTCCATAGTTTGCTTTTCTGACAGTTCTGATTGTTGTTTTTAAATTATTGTTGTTTTTAAATTGTTGTTGTCCTTCTTTTGGTTGTGTGAGGAGGCACAGTGTATCTACCTACGCCTCCATCTTGGCTGGAAGTTAGTTTTGTTTTTTACGATAATGCACTGGGAGTGCTTTTGTATGTGTTTTGCTACACATATTTATCAGTGATCTACTGCTGGGAACACAATCCCCAAATGAGTGGCTTAGAGACAATAACCATCAGTTTGTTTGTACTTCTGTGAAGCGGACCCCGGTTTGTGGGGTCCACCACATTGTGGATGAGGCATGAGAAATTCACACGGACTACAGAGTCCTGTGGAGGAAAAGGGATGGCATGGTTTTTCTCTCAAGGGGAGAAAAAAACTCAGCCTCTGCCATGACCAGCCTTTATTAGGTTTCTCTGCCATTACATGAGATCCTCATTTACTACGCACAGGTTCACTTTAGGTGGTTACCTTTTACAGACCACAAAGGAGCCAATGCCACTAATCACATCACAGAAGGACATTTGCAAATGAAAAGGAAAAAGTGGTTGAACCGGTTACACTCATCTTTGGAAGGTTTAGCATGGATTTTAGGAAGTTACTTTGCAGTAAATGTTTGCTGCCTCAATTCAGGGTGAGGGAGTTTTAGCAAAAGCAAGTATTAAAGCAGCCTAGGTACAATGCAGGCCTGATTCCCCATGGGAGAACCTATCCATGGGCGTGGGTCCTGTGCATCAGACCTTGCTTTCCACTGGGAGCTGGGACCATGCCACACAGAATGGTCTCCTACACTTCTGCCATTTGTGCCAGGCTCTGGGAGCTCCTGCCAGGCTCACCCGGGTCCCTGCACATGTTGCAATCACCTGGGTGGGGGCTGGCTGGGCTGAGGTGGTGTCATTCACACACACTCGGGGGGCTGTTGGCTGGAACTCCGAGTGTCCCTCCCTTACATGCAGGCTGGGTTCCGAGGAAGTGAGTTGCAGGGATTCTTCACTGGCTGTGAGTCCGATGTCATTTTACCCCACCCTCCCTCTTCTATCTTGAGTGATTTTCCTGTTGATTAAAAAGGAAGTAACATTTGAGCTGAGGTTTGAAGGAGGCTGAATAATTACCAATCAGGGAGGCCTGCTGGTAAGAAACACAAATGGTACTGTGAGGGGAAGAATGGAAACTGGGACGTTTAGGAAAGAGCCGGACTCCAGCGTGGATGGAGTGTGATGGGGACTGGAGTCACAGGGTGATGCTGGGAAGGGCCCAGAGGCGGCAGAGTTCACTGCATGTTGTCTTCCCTTTGTTTGGCCCTTGGAAAGTCTGCTTCAAACTCTTAGGGCTGGGGGCCTAACAAGCCCATTGGAACTTTAATAAAACAATCATATGGAGGACCACGGAAGAATTAAAATGATAGAAACAGGAAACACACATGTAGATATCAGTATGAGATTGAAGAAGAAAAAAACAGATGGAGAAAGAGAAACAGAGGTGTTGGGAACATGAACACATACAGTGTCCTTGGGTGGTGGCATTTTTACAGAAAATTGCACTAGAACATGTAAACACAATTGCAATGGGCTCAGATGCAGCTGTTAGAACAATGCGTTTGTAAGAAGCAGAAAGACATAGGCTAGACTGTTAACCACAGTGCCTCTGAAGAGGAGGGTGGCTTTGAGGACGGCGGGGGTTGTGAAGTTCACACGGAGGTGCCAGTGAGGAACCCAAGAACTCGCAGAGACGTCAGCGCTGGAGTATCCCTCTCTGCTCACTCACGGAAGCATCTCAAGCAGTCCCTGCTTTGGAGGCTGTTCATCCGGGAATGAAATAACCAACATGGAGAGACCAGACAGAAAACCCAGACGGACAAGTCTCAGCCGAGGACGCTCTGGTGTGAACTTTGTTTTCGAGTACTTGTGAGCAAAACTGTAGTGCCCTGGCCATCGGCTGCCTGGTCTCTGTCTAGCCAGAGGGAAGGAAGTGGCATGGCATTCTCACAACCATTCTCAAAGTCTGAGTGAGGAGGATGAAAATTCTGACATCACTGGAAAGTGGACACTACAACATGGAAAGGGAGAGCTGGATTGACTTTTTTATATTATATTTTTTTTTCTGATTTACTCTATTGTAACCATCATACATGCTTATCTTTAAGAAGTACAGCAGAAAGGAAAAATAAAAACTCCATAACCCCATTACACAGAGCGAGAACATTTTGGTGCACTTCCTGCCAGTCTTTTCGATGTGCACCCAGAACGATATGCACAGCTAAGTGCCAAGGCCCCCACTGTGAACGAGGCAGACGCAGCCTTTCCTTAGGGAGCCAGCTTTGTGGGGCCGACAGACAGGGCACAGCTTCTGTAACTGCACTGCAATCACTCTGTGCAGTTGGCATGGTAGCAGCTGCGTACTTTATTGCTCAGTACATGCAAGGCAATATACCAACCGCTTCACATGTGGTTAGGTGCTCTGTCTACACCATCTTAGTTACTCTTCACAGTGACTTATGAGGTGGCCTACTGATGTGACAGCCCTCACACATGTCACAGCAAAGAAACAAACTCGGAGAAGTGAGGTGGCCTGACCCTGGCAGCATGACCTGGGACCACCCTCGGGAGGTGCCCGTGTGAAGACTTTCCCCGTGGCCACCAGATCGGCTGTGGAACGTGTGATGTTTGTGCTCTTCTTCCCTTGCTGGGTCTGATCACCGCTGGGGCTCAGAGATGCTGAGCTGTCCCCGTATGATGGATAACACGGAGCTGAGGACCAATGGACACTCACTGTTCAAGGCGGTGTGGCTTGGGAGGCTCAGGCTGACCCAGCCCCTCCTGGAAGGGGGCTATGCCAACGAGAGCAATGACAAAGGGGAAATGGCCCCCGTGGTGGCATGCACCACCAAACGTGCAGACCAGCAAAGTCCAAGATGGTGATGTAGCTGCTGGACCCCAGGACAACTCCGGCAGGACCGCTCTCACTCATGCGTGCATCAGGAGAGCTGGGGGCAAAGTGCTCTCATTGCTGCCGGAGAACAGAGCAGACCCCAGCCTCAAGACTGCACGGGGCCTCCGCTCTGGTTTCCGCAATCGGTGCTGATGACAAGGATGCGTTGAGACATCTCACTGATGCCTGCACAGCCAAAAGGAAGGAGGTGATTATTGTAAGAACAGAAAAACCGTCCTCAGGCACCAAAACCACCAAACAGTATATTAACGCCCCTCCTTCACCCACAGTAGAAGGCGGACAGTCACTCTCAGACACAGAACTGATGTCTCCGGGCCTGGGCTCCCCACCCAGCGAGAAGGAAGGTGACTTCTTCAGCCTCTGAGCAGGGCACCCAAGTGTTTACGACACCTCCAAGGCCCTTAGTGAGCCCCATCACCCATCAGGAATGTCGGGAACCTGAAAAGGGCCCACTTGCCCCAACTGAAGAGGCTGCAGTCTGAACCCTGGGGCCTGGTCATGCCCTCCGTGCAGGCAGGACGAGACCAGTGGTGCCAGCCCAGACGTCAAGGTCAGAGAGAGCATTAGCGACGTGTCCTTCCCCAAGAGGCGGCTCCTCTCCAGAACCAGCAGTATTGGCAGCAAAGACCCCACTCCCTTCCCCACAGGCACAGAGCAGGTTTGGAAGATTCCAGACTCTCCAGCACTGGCATCCTGGAGGGCAACCTACGAGAAAGGTCAGGTGTCCCACCTGCGTCTGGCCAGGAGAGGAACTCTCCCTGTTGACCAAGAGAAGGGCACTCTAGGTCCACTGGGATCCTCTGCTCTCAAAGATGCAGTGTCCCTTAAACAGCTGGAAAGTGACCTCTATGACTTAGATTTGCGGCTGGGGGCTGGCCTGCCCAATGCCACTTCCCTGGAATTAGGCAACGAACCCTGGATAGAAAGAAGCTCCACAGCTCCCACCAACCTCTCCTCCGCGACTCTAGGGAACCCCTGGCTGCCCTGGCTGCCCTGGCCAGCACATCCCGTAGCTCATTGCGCTACAGGCTGCCACATCTTCTAGAACAACAAGGTTCTGGAACTCTGCTTCTAGATCAAACTTCTCACACCAGGCCTCGCTTCCTTCCACCTTTAAATGTAAACCTGAACCCACCTATCCTGGATTTTAGATCTAGCAGCAAACCGCCTTCTCCATTTGCTGGTGGCTTCAAGTCCATGGTTCCTGTTGCTCCAAGTTCAATGAAGAGAGTTGACCTGAGAAGGAAAAAGCAGCTCCTCCGGGGACAGTCAGTGCGACTTGAGCAGAGGAAGCAGCTGTCTGACTTGGAAGAGGTCATGACCTAGAAGCTCTTAAGACAAAAACAAAAACAGAGACCTAAGTCTGTGTTAACTCACAAAGGGCACCCTAATGTAGACCAACGCCACCATGCAGACTCTCTGTGTCTGGATCCTTAACGCCAGCATGCAGCGGCTTTGCATCACATGCAGACAGCATGCGGTTCTTCTGAAACATTCACTGGGTTTTACAGGCCTACCTGAAAAGAGCTCAGGATATTTGGGTTTTGGAGAAGAAATGACCTCAAAAAATTCTCCAAAGGAAGAAACATTCGGAATTTGAAAGTCATGTAGCAAGTACGATGGTCTAAGTTGTTGACACTTGCTATTGTCTCTCAGACAAAAATGCCAGTCGTAACAGGGCATTTGAAATATGTCCTTTGTAACAAATGTATAAAGTGCCCACGAAGAAAATGAGTGGAGGCTGTGAGGTTTGGGTTTGCATCTCAGTTTCATCACTGACCAGCTGCATGGCCTTGAGGAAGCAGCTTCTCTCTGAGCCTCCACTCCCCCATCCACAAAATGGGGCCGGTTCTGCTCATCTTCACACAGCTGTGGCAGGAACTAAATGAGACAGTCTGTGAAAGCACCGGTCGCTGTGACTGGCTGGGGCAACTGCAGCTGGACAAGCAGTGGTGCGTTTTAACCGACTTCTTCAGACCCTGAAGCTGCCAGTCCCAAACAACATGTAATGTCTCACACAAAGGGAGGTCCAGCTGAACCAGCCAAGTGTCCCCACACATACTGAGCCCTAAACTCGTCTGTAGAGTGATATAAATCCTGCCACCGAAGCTCTCCATACCACATCGTTTCTACAAAGACATTCACTGGGAATTTACCTGAATATTCCAAACAAAAGTGCTAATGATGGTTATAAATAAAACAGTGATTTTTAAATAACTCTTTTAGGACAGGCACCTACTCATCCTCAGCACTGCTGACAGTTTAGACTGGATCATTCTTTCTTGTGGGCGTAGGCTGCCCTATGTACTGGTAGGTTCTTTAGCAGCATCTCTGGCCTCCACCCAGTAGGTGCCAGCAGCACTATCCCCTCATTGTGGCAACAAAAATGTCTCTAGACGTGGCCAGATACATCTCCAGGCACAACGCTGCCTCCGTCGACCGCTGCTGCCAATTAGAGGTGGAAGTACGCCAAGAACAGCGGGGCCACACGGATGTGTGTGTCTGGCTGGCTAGCGAGGCCTTCCCATTAACTTGAAGACAACTCAAGTTGCGCTTCTGTGAGATGACTGATCTGCACACCACTCAGCCCTTAGCATCCGGGGTCAGCACAGAAACGCGAGTGGTGACGGCTTCACAGACTTCTCAGGGAGGGAAGACAAGCGCAGAAGCCAGGGCAACGCTGGGAGGGCTCACGAACCTGGTTTTGTGCATAGTCCGCATGCTCCTCTGGGCCACCTAGTACACATCAGCAAGGTGACTGGTGGCTATGAGGCCCCAAAGGCTCCTGAACCTGAGCGCTGTGCACTGTTTCAGAGCTTCTCAGAACCACTGCGGGGGGCCTACCAGGACTGAGATGGACTTTCAATTTCAATTTGATTTAGAAAAGTGGAAAAATGGAACCTTTCTTACCTCTAAAGGAAATGGAGTGAAAAATCCAGAGCCTTTCGTGCGGTGTTGTCCGAGTTGGAAGCTACAGAACGGCGTGCGCGCGGCAGGAAGGCGGCGCTGATAGCACCTGCGAACAGAGGAGCGTATTACTGCTGTGACGGTACCCGGGGGCGGATGCGACGGTCCTCACTGGGCGCCCCAGTACCAGGTGGGGCTGTGGTCCGCTCCCAGAAGCTGCCGGTGGAGGTGGGCCTTTCGCAATCACTGAGTTAAGACCTAGCACCGCTCCCTGGGGAAAAGGGTGGTCCTTGTAAGGGGCAGGGGCGGGAAGATGAGGAACGGAGGTGATGCGAAGCCGTATCGCGGGTCAAAAGCCGGGCCTGCGCGGAGTCAATCCATACGCTCCGGGCCCTGCCGCCCCAAAGCGGGTGCGGGCAGGTACCAGGGGCCGTGGGATGTCAGAGCCCCCGCGTGAGGGATGCAGGATGCGTGCTCCCGCCCCACTCCCTGGTGCGCCTGCGCACTGGGCCACCGGCTCCCGGAAACCCCAGGCCGCTCGCTCCACGTAGGTATCGGCGCAGCTGCGGGGCGTTGCCTCCGAGGACCAGCCATGGGCAGCGCAGCCCAGCACTCTGCCTCCTGGCTGCTGCTGCTCCTGCTGCTCCTGCTGCGGGCCGAGCGGCCGCGGGGCGCCGAGCTCACCTTCAAGCTTCCGGACAGTGCCAAGCAGTGCTTCCACGAGGACGTGGAGCAGGGCGTCAGGTTCTCCCTGGACTACCAGGTGGGGTCGCACCCTGCCCCTTCCAGTGTTGCCCGGCACCTGGGGGTTCCCTGGATGGGGATGCTTGGGCGGGTCCAGCACCCCTGGGAGCTGGCCAGGATGAATCCTGCAGGCCTAAGGACTCTTAAGGCGTGCCACCTCTGGTTGTCTGGACACGGGTTCTGTCCTAAGCATCTTGGACCTCCGTCCCCATTGTACTGAAAATGGCAGCGAGAGGAAGTGGGTTTGTGGTTTGATTTTCTCTTCCTTCCCGCCTTTAAAGTCGTTGCTGCAGCGAGCACAGAGGGGATGAGAACGGGTGCTTTGGACAAGAGGTCTCAGCGCAGCTTTGGAGCCCTGGCAGAATTTACAGGGAGCCGTGTCGGGGCGGCAGGACGCACGGAGGCTGCCATATGGCTCAGGGAAGCTCCCTGCGCCTACACCTCGGGCTCTTTTGAGAGGCCTGGGGGCTCACAGTTTCAGGGAACAGGTCCTGCGCCTAAGGGTTAGTGAGCAGAGCTAGGCTTGGGGGGCTGAGGGGAACATATCCGGAAAGCCATCTGCAGCCAGACACTGCTGGCTAGCTGGCACCCCAGGGATGAGGTGGCACCAGCAGCGGTGGGGGCCAGCCATGGTGGGCCCTGTGGCTAGGGAGCCTTGTGCGTGCGCGGTGGTCTCCGAGTCCCTAATTCGCCCACTCGCACAGTTCTGTGGACAGTGCACATACTGCGGCTGGTTAACAGGGGACAGCCTAGGCGCAGTGGTCACCAAACAGTGGTCATTCTGAGGCTGGAGAGGCCGGAGAGGCCATCTGGCCACTGCTAGATTAGGCATCCCTGTGAAGGGGTGTGCAGTGTGGGTTTATACACCTCCTGCAGCAGGAAGCTCAGGACTGATAAAGCAGATTCTTCCAACTAGACAGGAAATTCTAAAGTTCTGAAGCAGGTGGAGGCAGTTTATGGTGTCCTTTGAGGGGTCTTGGGTATAGCCACTGACCACCAGTGTAGGTCTTAACTTTCTTACGTTGGCAAAGTGAAGAGAATGATTCCCAGAATTCTCCCACCTCTGACAGTGGCTGATTCTGTGAATGCTTAGTCTGTATTTGCCTCTCCATTCGTTCCAGGAGGAAATAACATTAACATCAACTAGACCTGCTCAGCAGCCGCCTTCACTGTGGACCTCGGTCCCCTGTTCTGTAAACTGGGAAGGACGAGGTTCTCTGCCTTCCTGCCGAACAAACCTCAGGGGTCAGGCAGGCAGAGACTCAGACCCCAGCCTCACCCTTGTCAAGTGGGGGGACCATGGCCAGCTTACTGGCCTTCCTCGGCCTCGGTGTCATCTTCCGTGATGGGGGGGGGGGGGGTTGCAGCAGCTGCTCTAGAAAACTGAGAAGTGTAATGAAATGTTTCTGCAGCCGGGTCACTGTGCCTGGCTGGCATTTAGTGCAGGTGCCCTCTGGTAACAGCGGGCTGCGGGTGTCTCTGTGTTGTCAGGTCATCAGTGGAGGCCACTACGACGTCGACTGCTACGTGCAGGACCCCCTGGGAAACATCATCTACAGGGAGACCAAGAAGCAGTATGACAGCTTCACATACCAGGCTGAGGTCAAGGGCGTGTATCAGTTTTGCTTCAGTAATGAGTTTTCTACCTTCTCGCACAAGACCATCTATTTTGACTTTCAAGTGGGTGATGAGCCCCCCATTCTCCCAGAAATGGGGAACCGGGTCACAGCTCTCACCCAGGTGAGTGGACACAAGCAGTGTCAGTCCTGGCGGAACCCCTCGGGCTGTCCCTCATCTCCTGTCCCTGTCTTGGCTAGTGAGCAGAGTCGCCCCCCACTCAGCTCCCAGTCTGTGGTCTGTTGGTTTTGCCCACCTCTCTGCCCCCAGTCCAAGAGGATGCTGTGCTCTCCTGGTCTGCCCCTCCACACTGACAGGCTCCCTGCTGGGCTTCCGGCTGGTGTCCTTGCGTTCCCATTCGGTCCTCCTCACAGTGCCGCCTTCCGAGCGCCCACAGCCAGAGCCTCTCTGCTTATCTGACGTGTCTGCGCCAGGAAGACCAGAGTCCAGTCTGTGTGATGTATAGGTTAGGATGACACGTGAACCCTGAATATCAATGGCTTAATATGGTGGATTTTTCTCACTTAGTATTTGGGGGAGTAGGGTTAGGGGCGCAGAGCTTTGCTCCATGGAATGGCTCAGGGGTCTGGGCTCTCTCTCCTGTCCTCATTCTGCTGTCGGCTTCTGAGCCCTCTGCCTCTGGCCACCAGTGGAGGGGGACAACCAGAAAGCTGCGCCTGCCTCTTCAAAGCTGTGGCCCAGAAGCGGTACACACTTTACTCAGATCCAAGGTTGGGAAAGGGCCCCATGGCCTGTCTGGGAGAAAGAAGGGCAGGCAGCACAGTCCCGGCTGGGCTGCCGACTCATGGGAAGAGCTGCACACTTGGAGAGATGGCTCACACTTTCGGGGACCAGGTAGATGGTCATCTCTGCCACCCATGGCTCTCCAGGCTACTGTACTCTGACCCAGCCTCCTCTGTCAGGCTCCCCTGCTGCCAGTGCAGCTCTGCCCTCCTCCCCATGCAGGCTCTGTGCTATCACCCTGCAGCCCCAGTACCTGGCACACCACATGGGTGTGACTCAGGAAAGGAGCTCATCAGGTAGTCAGGTGGCTGAGTCACAGGGCCCAGGGAGACCTGCAAGACAGGAATGACCATCTAGGGCTGCAGCTGCTCCAGAACTGAAGCCCAATGACCTCCTGCGCTGTCCTCCCTGGCGGACACAGGCTCCAGTCCCCTGGGGCATGGCTGTGGGCTCATACATGGTCTTCCGCCTTCCCTAGGCAGGTGGGTCCATTGCAGAACCACTCTTTACAATGGCTCCCTAATTAAGTTAACAATGTACTTCCTCGTCTGCTCTGCAGAGCATCTGCAGAGCTCTGTAGGCGCTGCTGTGCTCAGGCGGCTTGCGGCCATGCACAGGAGGTGCCGCTGGACACCACTGACAAAGACTCGCCTGGGTGTACTGGCATCTGTCACAGCCTGTGTTGTTGAGAATCCCCCTGTGTGTCGTTGAGGAAATGGCATCCATGCTGAAGATCTCGTAAGCACGCAGGAGCAGCGCAGGAAGGGCTTTCCTCTGTAACCAGTGCAAAACCAGTTTGTGGGGAAAAGGCTAAGTGGATGAATGCAGTAGAGAAATTCTTTCCTGGATGCTTAGAATAAGAGTTCAAGTTTGTTGCAGGTGTGATTTGTAAGTCACAAATTTGTATGCTCCAGCATAGCCCCAAAATAGGCGTTTCCTTCTACTTCTGTCCTCTGACTCCTCCGCCTTGAACGGAGACCCCTCAGGGTCTGCCCTTGCCCGCCCGTGGAGGGCACCGAGACTGCACACCGTGCTGGGTGTGGGGGTACGAGGTTGCATGGTGCTGTCCTTGCCATCGGGAGCACTGGGCAGAGTCTGGACCTGCAATCACTTAGTCACAGGATGCTGTGGTCAGAAAGCTGTGACATAAGGCTGAGGGGTCTTAGGGGAGGGAGCCACCAATTTTTCCAGGAGAATCAGGGAATTCTTTTCAGGGAGCAGTTTCTCTTAAAAGTGAAAATGGGGGCAGTTGCCTAGGAGTTTGTCTGGCACGAGAGGAGGCGGCAATGGCACCCAGTGAGGGGGAGCACAGCAGGTGCAAAGAGACTGGGCCTGACTGTCATTTCTGTTCCAGTCCTGGGTCCTGACTCCGCTCAGCTTGGCCCAGCAGCTGCTGTCTCAGCTTCCTCGAGTCCTCCAACATGGGGCAGCCCAGGGGCCACATTTTCTGAAGTCAGAATCAACAGAGCAGGATCCAGAGTGGGCAGGGCTATGGGCCACAGGGATGACCAGGCTCCTAGGAGGGGACATGGGCAAGGAGAGAGCAACTTACGGAGGCCAAGCCTGAGGTCTGGGCAGGTCCGAGTGTCAGATGAAGGTTTCTGAGAGAGGTGAGAGGCCCTGGGCTGCCTCAGCGGGGGTCAAGGGAGATTGAAGGTTTTCCAGACTCTCCTGCTCTGAGCCCAGTGATATTGCCCTCCTTTGAGTTCTGCCCTGGAGGCCCCTCGTGAGCTGAGGACTCGAGGTCTGAGCACCAGTGGGTGGCAGAGATACTTCAGGATGTGGGAGTGGAGGAAGGGGACAGGTCAGCTGTCTCCAGAGACTAAGTGTCATGAGGACCAGAACCCCTTGAGGCTCCAGGATGCTGGAAACCTGCCAGGCTTGGTGGCCGCTCTCCAGGCAAGCGGGGGACCCACTGTGTTCTCCGTTTCTCTTCCTCTTTCCTCCCTCCTACTCCAGAGATTCTGGACCCCAGGAGAAAGCTTGGAGGTGCCAAACAGTATTGCTCGACGCTTGGGCCAGGGCCTGGGGTCCAGGGAGTGCCCAGGTCAGCGTGCACTTTGTGTTTCTGAGTGTGCTCGGGACACGCTAAACGTGTGTGTGTATATGTGTGTGTACACGTGCATGCAGAGTGCCGTCTCCATCCAGCCCGCTCACTTCAAGGACGACCCGTGTTGTTACCAAGTCCTGGTACCGCAGCGCCCTGAATCCCAGACGCGCTTGCCTTCCCCCACTTGGCGGCCTTCTCTGTTGAGGCCCTCATCTCTCCGGCCGGGTGGAGGTGCGACGGCTGAGTGGTCTCCCTGCCTCCAGACTGGTCTCAGCCAGTCTTAGCATCATAGCCACCAGGGGGCTCTCTGACAGTGGGGTCTCATCCTGCTCTCCTGCTCACAGAGCTTCACAGTAAAGCCTTGGGCTTTATTGTGAGCTTCCACCCACCCGTGTCTCCTCCCCCACACCCCAGGCTGGGCCCTGCGGGCACTCTCAGCCCCAGCTCCTGCGCCTGCGCTTCCTGCACTGCCTGCCCAGCCATTAGGGCTCGGTTGGTCATTCCTGTGTCCACCCTCCTCCATCCCCAGTGGCAGGATGAGCAGTTTTCCTGGGTGTCCCCTGAACTCTGCGCACCCTGTAACTGGCTCTTTTCATACGACATTGATTATGTTCACCTTTAAATTGTGAACTTTGGAGACTCAGGACTGTGTCTGATGCCGATGCATCCCATAATTCCTTGGGCCTAGAACAATGCCTGGGCAATGAGCAGACACTTAATAAGTGTGCATCTGAATGAGTGAATCAGTGGAAGGAGTTGGCTGGAAGACGCCCAGCAGGATGTGGAATTCTTACAGTCTTACTTTCCCAGGCGTCTTTCCTGAGTCCCCAGCCCCACCTTCAGTAACTGTGGCCCTCCAGGGGTCACCAGGCTAACGCGAATAGAGAACTTGCTTCTACCTGTGTCCCAGTCATGGGCAGTAGCAGGAGGGAGCACTGGGGAGGCTTCTGGAAATGCCCTGTCTTGAGGCCAGGTTCACACAAGTTTAAATAGGTTATGTGACCTTTTTCTTGATTCTTTCCCAGTTTTGTCCCCTCTTCCCTCTCTGGGACAATGGGCATGCCTGTGTGAGCTCTGAAAGTGTTCAGCAGGGAAACATGGTAGTGCTTGAAAACAGAGGCTCGGGACTCAAAGTCCCGAGTTCAGATCCCGCCCTGGCCACTTACTGTGTGACTGGGAAAATTGCTTAACCTCTCTGAGCCTCAGTTGGGCTCACAGGGGTGAAGTAAAGCCTGCAGCATTCTGCAGATGTCACCTCGATGCTCACGACAATGCTTGCTGTGTGCCAGGCCCCACCCATCCTTCCCAGGGTTAGCAGTGTGACTGCCTTTCTCTTCCTGCTCAGATGGAGTCTGCCTGTGTGACCATCCATGAGGCCCTGAAGACGGTGATTGACTCACAGACACACTACCGGCTCCGGGAAGCCCAGGACCGGGCCCGTGCCGAAGACCTGAACAGCCGGGTCTCTTACTGGTCCGTCAGTGAGACGATTGCCTTGTTTGTGGTCAGCGTCAGCCAGGTGCTGCTACTGAAAAGCTTCTTCACAGAGAAGCGGCCCACCGGCAGGGCGGTCCACTCCTAGTTGGGGTGTCCCGTGCTAGGGTTCCTCATGACCAAGGTCGCGGCCTCCTGCAGGCTGTGAGCACAACCCTGGCCTTGGCAGATGTGCGCTCACCTCTCCTTCCACTCAGGTGCTTCACCCTTATCCCTCAGTTGCAGAGTTCACGGAGCTCAGTGGTTGGAAGGTGTCTCACTGCAGTGCTGAGTTGAAGTTCACAGTCAGGACATGGACAGGCTGCTGCGGGGGGGTGGGGGGGAGTTCCTCCAGTGCCTTAGCTGCTGGGAGCACCTCAAGCTGCTCCCTCTGCTCCATGGCACTGGGTCACCTGGCCTGTGTCCTGTGCAGTGTGGAGAGGAGGGGCCTGGGTCCGGGCATGCCTCCCACGGAGCTCTCTGTTCTGAGGAAGACAGGCTCGAAGGCTGCTTTGCAGAAACTCCCACCCCACGTGGCACGGATATCAGCCCTGCCTGTAGGGACAGAGTGGTGAATGGGCGCCCTGGGTCGGCTGTGTGTCTTGGAGGTGGTGGGACCCTGGCTAATAAAGACTCAGCTTGAGTTCTGTGGGGACGTGTGCTTGTATTGCTTTGCCTGAAGGGAGCTCGTTGCCTAGCGGGGAGTGTGGCTGCGTGTCAGTCATCAGCGTCCTAGAGCAGGGGTGCCATGGACACAGTAGCGGCACTGGGCGTGGATGCAGGGAGTGGGACAGATCGCCCTCTTCCTGGTTGAACAAAAGCAGTGAAATGGGCAGATGGTCATTCTGTGACCTTGGACCCGGGTCTCATAGTCAACTGTTGTTTCATGTGAACGTGGGGGCCGAGGGCAGCCCATGGGGAAGACTGAGCCAGAAGGAGTGGCTGTGTCAAGAGCCACGTCCACAGTAGCCACCACCATGTCTTTAAAACCTGTCAGACTGTGTGGCTCCTGGTTAGAACCCTCCCTGGCTCTGCATGCTTCTCAGCGCTCACAGCGCTCACTGTAGGCCTGGGGCAGCTGCCTCACCCCGACCCTGCTGCCCTCACCCACGGCACCCATGTCCCCCATCTTCTGGCTCTCTGCATCCTGTGCTAGGCCATGCTTCTGCCTAGGGCCTTTGCATGTGCATTTCCGCTCCCTGTCTGCATAACCTGTCCAGGCCCAACTGCCAGACCAGACACCTGTGATCGGTGAGGTCTCCCCAACCACTCTGTTCACGTGGCCCTGGAGAGTGATCAGAGCACACTGAGGCTGTTATTTCAACAGAATCTCCCTCCCTCCAAGACATTTCAAAGGGCTAGTATTCTTACAGGTTTGGGCACAAGGGTGCAGTGGTTTGTGGTGGTCAGGGTGTGCTGCCTTCTGAGAGACCTGGCTGCAGCCTTCCCAGCAGGTCGGAACAGCCCTTCCTGTTACCACTGAGCTGTGAGAAGGCGTCTCCTCCCAGCCAGGGACCAGGCTGCCATTTCTCACAGGTTACGCTCTCTCCTGGGACACCGGTGGGCAGGCTTCTGAACAAAGGCAGTCTGATCTGGTATTGATGATGCTTTATTGTGGGCTTGTACATGACATGGCACATGAAGTCTAGAAATCTAACTTCCTCATTTTCAAAGTTCCAGGTCCATCCCCTTTTGGCCATGGGGAAAACGTTGCCAAGACGATGTCCACAGGCCGCACTGTTCCCAGTCTGCACCAGGATGTGCGCACCTCTGACCCTCACACTCCCTAGTCTGAGTACACGGCTGTGCTCTATATTGTAGGGGCATCACCATCCCTGCAGAGCACGGACCAGGTGCATAGATGTTAGGGCTTCACCTGCAGTGGATCTACGACAAAGCCCGTTCCCCTCCAACTTCAGGCAAAACTGTAAGGATATGGAGGGAAGTTTCTCAGCTAAACTCAGCTAACAAAGCTGAGTGGCCAGTTGCGAGGCAGGTTTGGAAGCACTTGTTTTTCCAGCTCCCGTGGCAGAACAGGCTGTAGTCATCCCCTCCCTGCCTGCTGTGGAGATGGAAATTGGAACTTATCGGTTATGTGGAAAGTGATCACCTTCCGCTTATTGCCATTCTCTGGACATAATACTCATACTACCCTCAAAACTAACACGTCATCGTGATTCTGGATTCCGGCACGGCTGGGTGCTCTTTTCCCCAGCTGGCTTGTGTTTCTCGGCCCAGTATTTGGCTACAGGGAAAAGAGGCTTCCTGTATAATTTTCTGTCACATCGTGGAGAAGTCAGCCAAAAACTAGGTAAGGCTTGACATCATTTGTGAATCTGTTTTCATAGGAAGCAGTTACTGCCCAGTGACTGGTTCAGTGCAGACTCCTGGTACCCATGCCTTATGTGCTGCCATGTTTAAAAGCACCATGAGAATCAGATCATGGGAAAGGGCCCCTAAACAGCCATGCAGCATTTGCAAATGAAGTGATGCAGGATGGTACTCTGGTAGCGTTTCCAGTCAGGTTTGCATGGAAGCCAGTCAGGTGAGTCCTGTACGCCCACCTAAGCTACCAGAACTTGGAGAATGGACATCCCCTCAGCAGTTGTGCTGTGTGATTACTGTAAATCAGAAGCAGCCTCACAGATACATAAGACTACACTCTTCATAAAAGTCATAGCGTAACAGTCACTGTTCTACAGCAATGATCCTGTACTGGGGCTGAGACATGAGTCCCCGTCTCCCAGTTTGAATGAACCAGTTTCCTTTAACATCAGCACCTGCCTCCCCAGGACTGGCTTTCAAAGAGGCAGGCAGCTGGACCTGCATTCGCTTGTAAGAATGTCTACCAACTTTGTGAGCCAAGAGAAACAAAAACATCAGAGGGTGCCAAGTGCAATGCAGAGAATTCTAAGAGGCTGACATCACCGAGTGCCCAGTCGGCTGCCGTAGATGGGGAGCTGGCCATGTGATCTGGGAGTAGAGGGCAGAGGTGAGCCTGATACAGGCTTGATGTAGAGCAGGAAGCAGGGGAGGCCTGGGTTGTGTAGACCGTGTAAGCTACGAGTTAGGGAGCTTGGGTTTTCTCCCAGCCGAGATGAGTGGACAAGGGGGTGACATGAGAGCCCCCCAATCCTGTTGGAGCAGCCGCAGTGGGGCAGGTGAGAGCTGGCAGTGGGGCCGGACAGGGCACACAGATGGTGGGGGAGGGGAAGCCCAAAGCAAGGGAGATGCCTTTGTGATTGGCTCCTGCGAAAACCAGATGAAGATGCTGGAGAAAAGGGTCAGGGAGTGAGGAGGGGCCACGGTCCTGCAAGGAGACCCCATCTGCCCGTGGTGTTTGGGAGTTTATGGGGGTTTGTAAGAAGCCTGCACTGTGCTCCGGAGGCTGGGCTTCAGTGCAGGCACTCTGTGTCACTGAGCCCCACAGTTGGACTCTGCCCAGAGGCCCGGAAGCCACGGTGTGTGAGCTGCCATCTCAGCCATGAGCCCCAGAGGCAGCCCGAAGCCTCTAAAAGCTTTCCCCAACAAGAACATTAAACCAGCCTCCCAGTGTGCGCAGCATTTCAGAGCCTCGAGAAGGTACCCGTGTGAGGAAAGAGCTCCGGGAGCCGCAACACGCATTCCACAGATGAGGGACCGAGGCCACAGGCAAACAGGTGCCATGTGGGGCCAGGCCCCAGCCTGTCTGCCCACAGTGTCCTGGAGGAGGCTCTTGTAGTGGTTAGTGTTGTCAGGGGGTTGTAAGGAGTGCCAGTCTAGCCTGTGGGTGCGGAGCACCCCCCATGAGGACAGTGCCCCAGACAGCTGCCTCTGCCCGAAGTCCCCGATGCCCCCACCCAGGCCCTCTCAGTGTGGTTCCCCCACCCCCAACCCTCTCTTGCAGTTTGAGATCTGGCCGTGGCAGGCCACCAGCTATAGCAGGATCCGGCCCTGTGGAGCAGGAGGAGGCGCTGAGGGCCCCACAGGTGCTCCGCTGGCCCCCCAGTCGCTACCATGTGGTGGGGGCACTGCAGCCCTTGCTGGGTAAGCCATGCTTGGCCTCCACATCCATCGGCTAATATTGAAGCATCCAAGGAGAGCCCCGCTGGGAAGTGTGGGGTCTAAACCCCAGGCTGGGCTCCCCTGCCTACAGCACCAGAGCCTGGAAAGTACAGAGAGCATCCAGCTGCGAAAGCTGCTGGGTTTCTCTCTGCCAGAGGCAGATGGCTGGAGACACAATGAGCAGAGACACCACAAGCTGTGTAAAGGGCCAACGTGCAAATTTTCATAGGCAGCCACTTACCCTGGGCTCTGGCAAAGTGGAGGAGGGCAGAGTGGACTAGAGATGCTTGAGGAGAGACTGGGGACAGTGGCTTTGGGGAGGGAACTGAGAGAGCAGCCACCAGGATCCCCGTGCTGAGCCACCACCCATTTTACCTTCTTCTTGCCTCTTATTATTTTTGTTTTAAATTTGCTTTCTCACTTGCTAGAACTTGTTTCCATTCTGCACTCTTACATTTCCCCCCGTTCAGCCTAGTAAAACCATTTTTCTTTTGTCAATGGTCATCTCACATTCTTTTTGTCACTCTTACAATACCTGTGTTCTCGCTCCATCTTTAGCAATCTTTGTTTTAGCAAACAGTATATCAGAAACAGAAATTAGGGGAAAAAATCCCATGTGCTATAGCAACAAGGAAAATAAAGTAACTACGAATAAATCTAAGCAAGGATGGGAAAGACCTGTACTCAGAAAACTACACAACACTGAAGAAAGAAATCAAGGAAGACACAAGCAAATGGAAGCATGTACCATGCTCATGGATTAGAAGAATTAACATCATCAAGATGTCCATACTGCCCAAAGCAATTTATAGATTCAATGCAGTCCCTATGCAAGTACCAATGACAGATTTCACAGATATAGAACAAACATTTCAAAAATTTATATGGAACCATAAATGACCCTGAATAGCCACAGCAATTTTGAGGAAGAACAACAAAGTAGGAGGGATCACAATACTTGATATCAGACTATATTACAAGGCCATGGTAATCAAAACAGTCTTGTTCTGGCATAAGAACAGACACATAGATCAATGGAACAGAATAGAGAACCCAGAAATAAACCCAAATTCCTATGGTCAATTAATATTTGACAAAGGGGACAGGAGCATAAAATGGAGTAAAAATAGCCTCTTCAAAAAATGGTGTGGGGAGATCTGGACAGGTACATGCTAAAAAATGAAACTTGACCTCCAACTTACACCATACACACAAATACTCTCCATACGGATAAAGGCTTAAGTAAGTCACAACACCATAAAAGTCCTAGAGGAGAACGCAGGCAGGAAAATCTCAGATATTCCATGCAGCAATATTTTCACCAATACATCCCCTAGAGCAAGGGATATAAAGGAAAGAATAAACAAATGGGATCTCATCAAAATAAAAAGCTTCTGCATGACTAAAGAAAACATCAGCAAAATGAAAAGGGAACCAACAGTATGGGAAAATGTATTTGCCAATGATACCTTGGACAAGGGTTTGATCTCCCAAATATATAAAGAACTCACACGACCCCACACCAAGAAAACAATCCAAGTAAAAAAATGGGCAAAGGGCCTGAACAGATACTTTTCCAAGGAGGACGTACGGAGGGCCCATAGACAGATGAGAAAATGGTCAGTATCACTAGCCATCAGAGAAATGCACATTAAAACCACAATGAGATACCACTTCACACGGGTCAGAATGACCATCACAAACAAACCAACAAACAACAAGGGCTGGCGAGGCTGTGGAGAGAAGGGAACCCCAGTGCACTCTTGGGGGAACACAGCCTCATGCATCCTGGTGCAGCTCCTCTGACCACTTTTGTCATTCAAGACATTCATGCATCAGGAGCGCCCACAGCCTAAATCCTAAGATAAAACCCAGATAATAGCATCTTTTTAGGAATTTGCATAAAAATATGAAACCAATCAAGAACAGCACGTGTGAGTTATTCTGACCCAGCTCTGCATTAATCAGCAGGTGCGAGATACTGGTTTAGCTGATTACAGTGCAGCCTTTCAACTGTGCAGAAGGAACTCCTAGTCCATTTTCATCTTTTTAAAATTAATGTGGCTTTATTAATATTAAAAAATAGTCTTTAAGGCATTACTGAAGATGAAGAGGGATACAAGGAGATATTAGCTGCATGCAAAATTTAAAATTGTAAAGTTTCCCTCAAAATATATAACTAAATCTCATACCACATGAGCGGAAATTGGGAAGTTTATCATCAGAGCAGGAGATGTTAACATCTTTCTCTCAGTAACTGGCAGATTGAAAAGAAAAATCAATTAACATGTAAAAGATCTGAACCACACAGGTAGCTACATGTACCTGACAGATACAGAACCAAAAGCACATTTTTATTCCCAGTATGGAACAATTCCAAAACTTACATTCCCATCATCTTCAAAACCTATCAAATACAGAAGGACTCATCCTATTATCATAAGTTTCCATTCTTAAGTTGGCCAAGAAAAATAGAACAAGCTTATTTAAATATTTAAAGGCACAATGAGTGTGAAGAAAATCTGTTATTTATTTACAACACACTGAGTTTGTCTCCTGAGCACTCTCATACGTAATGAGAATGATTCACAGTGAAGTGCATTCTGGAGACTATTTGGGGGAAATAAACAACTTTCTGATTTTATAACAGCAGCCGGAACTAAATACCTGACTTCTCTGTGCTTTGAAGTTGTGTTTCCACTTTGTAGTGGACAAATAACGCATACTTATAGCATTCTGTATGCACTAAAACACCTTCCACACAGGCAAAGAAACCAGCCACAAAATGAAAAGGCAGCGAAGGGAATGGGAGCGATCACCTGCAAACTCTGAAAAAGGTCAAAATGCGCACGGAACATCCCGGCAGCCTTGCCTGCACTGGGGGCTCACCCAGCTGCCCCCATTCACTGACAAAATCAATCAAGTTGCTCAAAGCAGACATTCTTTGTTAAAGATACAAACAAAAAACACTACGAATATGGCTATTCCCTTCTTCCGACGCACTGATCACAGTCTAATATTTAAGGCAAAAACGAAACTTCGTGCTCTTAAGCTCCCAAGTCTGGTTAACCTTTGTCAGTGTCACTGGGTCCCAGGAGGAAGCCCCAAGAGCTCAGGGGTTGCCAAGGCCGTGTCTCCCCCAGGAAGGGAGGGCTGGTGAGGAGCAGCTACCAGGAGCACAGGACGAGCAGCAGTCAGAGGAGCCCCAATTTGACCTGAGATTCAGGGAGGAAAGCTGGGGGGGGGGGCGCTACAGACAACAATTGGGCGCGTTCTGAGAAGAGCCGGAGAAGCCTTCTCCGCCGCAATGCACACCCAGCTGCAAGGCCACTAGCGGGATCTCAGGGCCGCCTTTGCCCCGCCCCCTCACGTGGTCTGTGTTCCTGGCACGCACTTGTTGCCCGAAATGCTTCTGTGCTCGAAAAGCGAAAAGCGGCCCCCTGTCCTGGGTACCTGTCCTTTCACACGGAGGGAGCTGACTCTGTGGCTCTGGCCAGCAACGCCCCAGTTAATGCAGCCGAACCAGGAGTCACCTGGTTCCAACTGCGACTCTTAACTGCTCGCAGCGTTGGAATCACGGGGTGGGGGTGGGGGGGAGGGATGCGTTTAAACCGTTGATGGCTGTGTCCGCAGTCCCAGAAGTTACCTGCTGATGTGGGGTGCTGTCTGGTCTCCCAACGGTCTGAACAACAGCCGAGGAGGACAGACCTCTCCTCTAGCTGTTTGGGAGGCTGAGGTTCTGGAGCTGGTTTGCTCGACACACACCCGAGGTCCGTTTAACACCACAAACACCGGGGCACATTCCAGACCAGGGGCTCGGGAGGGGCCAGGATATCAGAGTTTGTACTCTGTAAGAACTCCAACTTCTCCAGCTGTGGGTTCAGGTGAAGGACCCCTCTCACGTCAGGGTTTCTCAGGCTTGCAGGGCAGAAGAATTACACGGTGACACTGCAAAGGCCTGGACCTTTGGTGGGAGCACTTGTACGTGTGTATGGGGGCTGGGGAGATATCAGTGCTTCAAACCTTCCCTGTGTGATTGAAATATAAAGCTGATCTCGTCTGCCATTGGCAGGAGGGAATGGAGACAGGTGAATTCATGGCGATCAGTGAAGAAAGAACCACATGCCTTACTTCTTTATAAATCACCTGGAGTCTGAAGCTGAACAAACCCGAGAGAATGATCCTGCGGTCTGCCTGACACTGAAACAGACTTGGATCCCCACCGAGTGGGGACCCAGGCCCCGCTCAGTGGGGACAGTTTCTCCCCAGCTCCGCTCCCCGCCTGTGGGAATGCTATGGGGCGTGTACTGGCCTGTGGGTTTCACGGGCTGCAAAGTTAGTCCGAGGCCTTTCCTGCCTGAAGCAAGACAGTCTCTCAGGAGCCATGGGGTGGCTGGAACTGCTGGCAGGTTAGATGGAAAACTGAATAAAGCAAGATGGGAACTGAGGAAACACAAATGCATTCTCTCCCATCCCGGTCTCTCTCTGCCATGAGCCTGCCCAGTTATCTGCCTGATTAACACGGATTTTGGGACTGAGGTGCTCATGGACGAGGTGCATGGGTGCATCAGAGCAACCACGCTTTGGGGCATTCCTCCTTTCTCAAGCTGCCTGCCACATACCGAATCCTGAGAAACGGGGCCCTGGGGACATTTCCAATAGGTAATCTGGTATGACACTTCTTTCCTTTTAACTCTGCTGGGGGAACTCTGAGGTGGCACAGTGTCTGCTCCACAGCCCGCCCTGCTCCCTGCGCTGGTTGCTGGGCAGGGAGGCCGGCAGGCGAAGGTCTCTGTCCTCCTGTCTGAAGCCTTCACCACAGAGCCCACCCTGAACTGCTAATCCTGTGCCTCCACAATGCTGGGCTCATGCAGGGCACTGATGACCTCCGGAATTCCACATGGTCCTACAAAAACGTCTCCCCCAAAGCCTCAAAGGCCAACAAAGGGCCGGTCATAGGAGCACAGTAGGTGCTAGTTGGGCTGGCGTCCCTCAGGTATTTTAATCTGTGTCATACCAGATGCAACTCCCCAGTCCCTTGGAGCTGGACCGTGAGGAGCAAAAGCTGTTTGTCCCGCTTCCTCCAGGTCACTGTGTGGTAACATGTCCCACCTGTGCTCAATCTCTTCCTGCCTAGGAAACAGCAAACATGCTCTGTGTCTCCATTCCCTCTTCTTGGTTGGCCCCCAGGGACTCTGCTCTGTGCAGCTGGGGGAAAGAGGGGACTCTCTGAGCTAAAGCCAGCACCACAGGAGGACTCAGGGGACATGCTTCCATGTGTCACCAGAAGCCATTTGGAGAAGGAAGGTGGGCGCCTGATGCTCAGCCCCATTCTCCCCTCACCCATGCATCCCTGGGATGTATAAGGCTGCGCCATCTGACTAGCGGGCCTTCTACCCACCACATGCCCTCTGCTTCTCACTTCCACGTCAGGGGACTCACCATCCTAAAACTTGATTTCACAAAAACTGTTTTCATACAAACTAAAATGGAGCGCCCTATACTTTCAGTGCACTGTGCTACAGAGGTGTGAGCCCTTGATTTGGTCACAATTGGGGTGTTTGGGTCACTTTAGTGTAAGGACAGTGGAGACCCACAGAGACAAGTTTTACTGGTCATTTGGCATATTACGTGTGAGGGGGGTGAGGCAAGGCCACAAGAGTTTGGGAACTCCGGCACCATAACACCCCAGTCCCAGCTCCCTTCTTTTCCACCCCAATCTGACTCCAATCTGTCCATGTCTGTGAGAGGAAGGGGGGGATCTCACCAGGAACCCTCAGTTCGCCAGGGCTGCTCAGACTGGGACCCCCTGCTGCAGGGGCGAGCTGGCCTGCACCGACAGGCCCAAACAGCCCCTCCTGGCTCTGGAGCTGAGGACGCGTTAAAGCCTCCAAAGCAGCCCCCATCTTTGGTGGGGTCACCCTCCGGCTCCCCTGCTGAGTCTATACCAATCAGCGTCTCAAAATACCTTCTGTTTTGTGTTTTTACGATTGAGGTTTTATTGTACGTGCGTGGGTGTGGAGAATGGGGGCCTTATGGTGCAGAGCCGCTCACGTGGGGGCTGCCACCCAGAGAGTTACCCATTCAGGCCCGAGGAGGGAGACATTGAAAAGAGATCCCTAACTCCACACAGATTCACCACGCCCTAACTGATGCTTTTGCACCACTGTGTTCCTGTGCTGCGGTGCGTAGAGTTTTAAAGTTCTAAATACTTTTAAACAAGCAGCAGAGGAGACTCTGGTAGCAACTTAAGGCAAACCATCATCCTTTGAAAAAATGCGTATGAACCAACTCTTCTTTAACATTAGGCAATTTTATATCATTTTTTTCCTCCTTGAATTCATCTTGCTAGTTCCCTTCAACTACATATCTTGGCCTAATGTTACGCATGTCTGTATTTGTTGATCACTGCAACCAAATTCTCTCTGTCAAAACTATGAATAGAAAAGGAACTGAATTTTGGAACGATTTCCTATCACCATAAGCCTGAGTGTTAAAACTTTCTTCTGGATTGGGTGACTGGAACAATTCACTGTCAGCATGTGTTTGAAAAAAGCAACACGGATGTATTAAAATTCTGGTAATTAGTAAACATTGTGCTATTTAAGGGACTGATGGCTACTTAAACAAACTCCCAAGTCCCAGGGGCCCACCACGGTGCTCGTTGATCTGCTCACCTACCAGACTCAGGTGCGGGTCTGGTCTCTGCGGATGTCCCTCCACCCAGGGACTCAGAGACTCAGTCCTCACCGTCGGCAGAACCCAGCTAGGGGAATGGAGAGGACAGGCCACCTCTGAGACATCACACACTGACACACTGCAACTCCTTGATTTCCCCTGGGGAGAGGTCATCCCATAGACTTCTGCGCACGAGGTCGCAGGGGGAGGTGTGGGGAGCACAGGGTTCTCGGGGCACAGCAAACAAAGGTACCTACATGAAGAGTAACACAGAAAGCAGAGTTTACTGAAAGCACATCTCTTAAGAAATGGGTGGCTTTTTATAAACCATTCTTATTCCATTGGTGGATTTCACCTGCTACAAAAATGTGACATGCCTTAGCATCTATTCTGTTTCTCTTTCCCATTTCTATAGATGTAAATACTGAGAAACCATGTTCTTGGAAATATGTCAGTGGAAACAGCTATTATGTTACAGACTGGTCACTGGATTCTTGGAACTCCTTCCAAGTCATAGGTCAAAAATGGTGTCCTTATCACAAGCTGTTTTTCGTTAAATAATCAGCTGATGACTTAATTAGGTCCTGTTGCAATGCTCTTGAAATCATATAATTTGAAACCACCTTTTATGCAAATGATGTTACCCATTCATTACAATTATTCCTTATTTACATTTCTGAGAACTATAACTAAAAAACCTTCCCCAATGTGTGTTAAGTGACAATTTAATTATATACATCTGCCACCTCTTCACTTATTGGCACCTTATTTAACCAGGAAGGGGTAGGAAAATGGGAATTTTAATATAACTTTGTCAACACAATATTATTTTATTAAATGTCTTCATTATTTTACTGATTTATAAAATATTTTTATTTTGGACTGCTGAGTTAGCTTATCAAGGTCATGGAGAATGTCTGCTGTATAACTCAATGAGCAAAACCTGTCCTCATCAGCAAGCCAGCCAGTCACATAAGAAAGAACCAATTTTATTTTCCATTTATTTTGAGGACTATTATTTTATTTTAAAGATTTTTATTATTTTTTTTTAGAGACAGAGGATGGGAGGGAGAAAGACAGGGGGAGAAACATCGATATGTGGTTGCCTCTCACACGCCCCCTACTGAGGATGTGCCCTGCAACCTAGGCGTGTGCCCTGAATAGGAATAGTTCCCAGGCCAGTGCTCAATCCACTGAGCCACACCAGTCAGGGCTGAAGAATATTATTTTAAAAGAACCATTAAGCAATAACTTCAAGAGTACATCTTGTAGGATATACTGCATTTTGCAATGCATAATGAGCACATTTTTGCCCAGGTTTTTAAGGAAGGAATGAGAATGTGCAGTAAACATGGGTAGTACTAATTCCATACCTATATAAATGTTTTTAATGCTTTTATTTATGCTTATGCATTAAAATGTCACTCTAGAAAGCAATAATGATATTCTTATGCAAAATAATACTCTGGAATATGATAATCAGTTTTGTTTCTAAATATAAACAAATAAAAAATGTAATTACAAAATCAAAATGAAAGATTTTTTTCCTTGAAAGTTTGGGTCAAACACATGGCTGTGCATTACATGTGGCAAAATACAATATACTAAAGGCAAACATTAACAAAGTCATATATATCTACTATAATTATTACTCTTTCCTTAGCAATGTGCTGTAGACAATGTAGTTAAAATACTGTTATTTATGAAGCTAGGCCTGTGAATCACACCATTTGGAAAATGTGTATTGAACACTAGTCTCTATAGCTTTCTGGGATGAATAAATATCATATATAAAAATAAGACATGATTGATTACATTCAATGGCACAATTGCATTTTTCTATGTATTTAACTGAAGTATAAAAACAAATCACTCTGACAACTAGAATATAATTGTTTTGTTAAAAAGGAGACAGAAAAATAGCAAACATTTTATGAAACAATATCTATCGGGTCACATCAGACTTCAATTAGAATACACTTTCCGGGATGTGATGTGTTAAAATGGGCTGTAACCCGATCTGAGTGCTCACAAGAGCTTGCCCCTGCAGGGCCGTGTACACTGGAGGGCTCCTGGCTCAGACTGATAGGAGACTTGAGAGTTGGAAGATTTTAGTTTCAGGTAAATAGTTACAAGCCTAGCAAGTAATGTGTATGTTAAAGATTTTGTTTCAGAAACTACAGATAGAGAAGGCCCATCCTGGCTCCTGGGAAGACAGCTGACCTCCGGGGGGGACAATGGAGGCATCTGGGACTTTGTGTTCCAGGCAGACAATACCCATCTCTGGGAACAGCTAACTGCCCGGGTCAGGAATGCTACAGTCTCTTTCACCTAATTCTCCCTGAATTTCAAAAGCCCTTACCACACCTTGTTTATTCCCCATCATAAAAAGTCTAGCCTGGAAAGAAAAGGGAAGATGTTTCTTTTAGGTGAGAACCCACTGGCTTCTCAGATTGTCAGACATCTGAATAAAGCGCCCATAGAAATTCAATCGCTGTCATTGCTTATTGGGCTTGGTAGAGACAGGCAGCACTGACGCTGGTGTCTTTTCTGGTTTCATGTTCATGTGCTATTCACATGCAGATCACATGCCATTCATAGGCTGTTCACATGCCATTCCTGCACTGATCATGTCATTATGCCCATTCACATGCCATTCATGTGCTGATCACGTGCCACACAGGAGCTGATCACGTACCGTTCATGAGCTGATCATGTGCTATTCACATGGTGATCATGATGTGACCACATGCCATTCACACACTGTTTTGTGTTGTGTCATAGGGGAGAGTTGAAACATTTTAGTTTAAATAATAGCTGATAAGCTCAGTAATCAGTGTGTGTGTAAAAGCTTTGTTCCAGGAACTGACAGTGTGACCCACCCTGCCTCCGGAGACCACAAGCAGTCCCACCTGTGTGCCTCAAGAGGATGGCAAGCAGTTCAAGATGGTACCTGAGCCACTGTGCTCCATGGGGAGATGACCACCACCCGGGACACAGCTGAAGACCACCGCCAGGGCTGAAGTTTTCTTTAATCCAATTAACTTTTCCCTGAATTCCAAGCCCCTTACCTCCACTTTTTTCTCCTTATAAAAAGGGCCATTTTAAAATGGAATTTAAGATGGTCTGTTATGGTATGAACCCGCTGGCCTCGCAGATCGCCAGCCATCTGAATAAAGCACCCATAAAGATTTAATCACTGTCACTGCTTATTAGATTTGGTAGTGACAGGCAGCCCTGATGCTGGTGTCTTCCAGTTTCAGGACTGTGGGAGTCTCGCCACACAGGGCAGAGCAGGACAGGTCCTGGGTGCACAGAGGTGCCTGAAAGAACCCTTCATACACTGGGAGTGGGGACACCGGTTCCGGGGCTCTTTGCTCCGTTTTCAGGAGACTCTTCTGTGAGAGTAATGACTTATTCTACAACCCATGCAGGAGGGAGGCAGGGAAACCCTCACTGGAATTACAGTGTGCCCCCATTCAGAGCATCCTCACCGAGGCTGGCTGCCCCCTTCACCCGGGATGAGCCCCGCGGCATGATTCGAGGCTCCAGACAAGCCCGGGACTCTGACCGATCCTCAGAGTCGCCACGCCAAAGGCACTGTTTTAAAGTGTCACTTTGTTTAGCGCCCCCACGTTTGCTTACAGCTCAGAGGGAGCTGCCCTGGGAAGACTGTAAGAGCGCAGGTGTGCCTTGTGTTCTGGTCAGAAAGGGCCACTGTGAAAGGGTCGATTGGAAGGGAGGGTCATGCTGTCACTCTGACCTGGTCTAGGCAGGCTTGGCGTTGACAGCTTGCCTTTATGCGTTAAGTCCCTTCATACTCTCTCGGCCCAGAACCCTTGCAAAGGCCCCCTGGAACCCCCACTTTCCTGCTTCTCCTTCTCCCCTTTATAGAACATGAGAAAAATCTCACTATAACTTAAAGGTCAATTATATGGACCGAGAGTGAGGAGGGTGTCCCTAACGAGAGTCTTAGAAGTCAGCTCCGAGGCATCTGAACACGGTTTCCACACACACCTAGCTGAACCCGCTGAGCTGTCTCAGCTCAACACATAAGTTAAAACTATTAAAAACTATTAAAAAAACCCCTACTATATTCCTGTTACACAAAGACAGGTACATTAATTTTAAAAAGCTACATTTCACTCAGTCAAGGATTCCTGACTCCTCAGATCATAAGGAAGATTCTGTTCTTATAATTTCCTTTTAAACAGGATAACCAAGTAACAATTTAAGAGGAAGGAGGAAAGAAAAATCCGTAATATACATTAAGTTTTTGCATTTTTTGGCCAAACATCAGATGAATATGCCTTTACCACGTCTGCTTAACTTTTAAGACTCACCATGTTGTTTACACTTGCTCTCAAAGCTTTATATTTTTTAATTTTTATTGTTTTCAAAACCTTTTAAGGTAATTTGAGGCTCTCTGGTTTGGGGTCCACATGAGACAATTCCCACCACTACCACCAGGTGGCAGCATTCCACAATAATTGGTGAGCTTTAAGGCGCGGGGTAGGGGGGTGGGGGGCGGCACAGGGCAGCCTGGAACACAAGGGCTGAGCCAAGGCAAAGCACAGGATCCCCGAACCAAAGGGAGAACCGCCTGCCACAGACAGAAGCTAGTGGCGGTCTCCGAGTCTCATTTCTGTTCACTTCAGCACGGTGGTGCAGCAGATGCACACGTAGCAGAGTGGGAGGAAGGTTAAAAGGTTCTCCACAGCGGTGAGGAGGGAGCAGGTGATCTGTGGGAAGAGTCCTCATTTTCTGCCCCCCGTGGGGAAGCTCTGCACCATCACTACCTGAATCACTCATTGGGTGACTTTCCTCCTGAACACGTGCCACATGTCGCCGAGATCCGTTTCCCTGTGCCAGAGTACTGGCATGAGAGGCCAGACCTGGTGACTAATTGGAACCCTTGGAGAGGGCAGGAGAGGACAAGTGACGCCATAGCCACGTAGCAGCTTGAGAGGAGCTTCTGTCCCCAACACCTGCCCCAGAACTCGGGGGCGTCCATCTCTGCAGACCTCCCTGGAAGGAGCCTCCTCCCTCCCTGGGACTGTGCTTCGCAGCCAGTGATGTGAAGACCCGCCAGGCCTGCTGGCCACAGTTGGCAGTGTGAGACGCAGGCCTGTACTAGAGGAGACAGACTCGAGGCTGAGGTGCAGGCTCTGGCACAGGGGCCGGGCTCACTGCGCTTCACTTGAGCCAGAATGAAACGATTAGTCCCATGGGCATTGATCCAGGAAGGACTTCCTTGTGGGAAGGCCCTCAGCTGGCTGGACCCCCAGCCTCTCCTCTGTGACCTAACATTGGGGGTGGGGGTGCAGGGGAGAAGCTGCCACCAGCTCTAGCTTCTCTTGGTTGAGAGCAGAACCTGCTGGGAGCTGCCATCTGCTGATGCCCACGGGGAAAGCACCATGCCAGAACACAGGGCTACACCACTGCTGCAAGGGGCAGGCCCTCCTGCCCGAGGATGCTGCTCCACACTGCATCGCACCTGTGCCCTCAGGGCTAGTCCTTCCCTAGGGTGACAGGGTGGTGTGGCCTGTCTCTGCTTTTCACAGTTCCCCTTGGTACCCAGGAATTTTGGCTTAGAAAGTGACCGTCTCAATCCACACTGCCCTTCCCCTCCCTACTAGAACATCCTCCGAGTCCCTCTGAACTCCCCCCTGGGTGGAAAGCTGACAGGCCCTGTCCTCTCTAAGTCTCTGTTTACACACATATAAAATGGATTAAGGCATCACGCCTATGAGAGGAGGGTTTTTGTGAAAATTAAATTAGATAATCCAGATAATGTAACAGGCACAAAATAAGCACTTAATATATATTAAGAGGTTCTATCTCCCTAATCACAAGAAGCACTCGTAGGAAACGGCAGGGGTAAACTGCCAGAGAGTTGCAGGACCTGGACTGTTAACCAGGGTTCTCCTCAGACACAGAGCCAGCAGGGTGTCTACACACAGAGATGGGGAGAGATTTACCACAGTGGCACCTCACAAGGCCCTGCCTGCAGTGTACGGTGCAGCCTGTCCTTCTGCCTGGGGAGGCTAGTCTGTCTGTCCCACTCAGGCCTCTGCTGACCAGCTGGGGCCCGCCCCCATCAGGGAGGGCAGCCCACTTTCCTCCGAGCTCAGTTTTAACAGCCCCCAGGCCAACACAGCAAAGGAAGCAGCCAATGAGGAAGTCTGTCCACATCCTGCCCATGGGCCGTGTGTCACAGGAGGATGCCCTGCCGCAGGGCCAGACCACACCGCTTGTTCTGATACCATCCAAGAGCTGAGAGCAGCTTTTACAGTTTTAAATGTAAAGTGTGAAAAAAACCATTCACTTTTCAAAAAGAAGAACTGCTCAAAAAGTCAAGGACGTGGCCGAACCCCCAATATTGGCCATCTGGGTGTTACAGATGCAGTGACCGGTGTCTGTAATGAAGCAGCAGCATTGGGACAAGGACGTAAGTACTCCCAAAGGCCGCCCTGCAGCAAGGAGCTGGGGAAGGGCGTGTGAGCTGCAATCACCAATGCCCACCCACCCCTGGCAGAGGCCATACCCAGCTCCCTCAGACCAGGAAACACAGGCTTCTCCAGAGAACATGCCAGAACTAGGGGCCCAGGGTGCAGTCGCTGCATTACCAGTTGCAAAGACAGAACCCTCCAGAGTGCTCACAGGGCCAGGTGCAGATAGTGATCACATCGTTATCAATAAGCAACGCAGGCAAGCTGGCACAGAGCTCCCTCAGATGCCTCGGATGCATAGTCACTGAGCCAAAGTACGCTTCGGAATATTTCACGTCCTGACCGGGGCCGTGTCCTCTCCCACAAGGCACACGTGTAGCTCACTGCTATCCAGTAAAAGCACGTGGTCACATCACAGATGGAGGCTGATCCCTGCCATCACCCAGAAGCCCCATGTACCTCCTTTCACACCGGCACACCCTCCTCTCCCCGCACCCTGGCTCTGACTGTCACCAGCGCCTGTGGCAGTTCCTGCTCTGCCCGCTGAGTTTGCTGCCTCGTGCACGTACACACGGCTCTGCAGAGTCTGTTTCCAACACTCATGGAAACAGACAAGTAACTTTTCTACCTCTTTTGCTCAATGTTATGTTTTCAGGATTCATCAACATAATCGCTCCATAGTATTCCACTGTCAAACTACACCCCTATTTATTTGCCCTTATCGATGGGCAAGCCTGTAGTCATTTCCAAGTCAGGCCATTGGGAAGGACTCCTCAGTGGGCCTGTGCAGACACCACACATAGGCCTGCATGACCCTGGCCCCATGAGGCAGTGTGGAGCCCTCCTCCCAGACATCTGTCGCTGCAAACGCCACCTGCACACGCCTCGGCACGGAGAGCGGTGTCCCGCCACCCAGCTTTCCCACGCTTTCCCACGATACCTCTGTAAGCAGCGCTGGAAGAAACCAGGCATTCAAGACAATGCAGGTGCCCTGTTTACCAGGACTCAGGGCCCAGCCTGCCCTCCCTTTTTCCCCCTGGGCCGATATTTTGGTGAATTGGGGTTATCATGCCCTAGCATATGGTCTTACACACTCGATATACATATATATGTATTATAAGCTTTCAAGCTACTCTCTAATTAATATTAATATTAAAATTATTAATGAGAGTTAGACTAACTTCCCCACTCATTTTTCTATTATTTTTCTCTGCTTCCTATCAGCTTGATTACATTTTGTTTCCATGTTTTTCCAGTCTCTTTTGAATGGGAATATAGAAAACATTTCTGTTCTTTTAATGCCTTCCATTTTTTTAAATGCATATTTAACTATACTTAAAATAAAGACTGTATTTCCATGCATACCCCAATCCTGTATAAAGAATGTGTGTGGTTAGATACCCAGTAAACACCTCCCACTTTTTACTATTATGATTCATAATTTTCATTTTACCTTTAACACAAACATGTCAGGTTTTTAAGCAGCTATTTAATTAAATTTACTGACACATTTTACCAATGTGTTTCATCATTGCTTTTCTGCTTCTTGCTTTCCATTTGTGGTCAAATAGATCCTTTAATAGGCTTTTTAATGAAAGTCTGCATGTGGTAAACTTGTTTTTTTGGTGTTTTTAAGCGTGTTTGTTTTGCCCTTTCTCCAAAAGGATATACTATGGCCAAAAAAAAAAAAAAAAAAAAACCGTTCTCAGTGGTTAGTTTGAATGCATCCCCCCGCCCCTTTTCTCCTGGTTTGGTGACCATGGGTAGGTGGTCTGTGGTCTGTCTGCATGTCTGTCTAACTGCTCAGGATATATTTCTGGTCAGATTCCTGCGGCAGACCTTTCTGCATGGCGTGGGCCCAGCTCCCACTCAGAGATGCACAGGACCCATGCCCACAGATAGGTTCTTTCCTGGGTAATCAAATTTGCAATATACTTAGACTGTTTTGAGCTTTGCTCTTTGCTGAAACTCCCTCACCCTGCAAGTACCTTGCAGGCCCAGTGTATGTAACCCGCTGCCTATTCATTTGCTAATGTCCTTCTTCTGTGATGTAATGAGGGGCATTGGCTCCTTTGTTGCAACTGGGATAGTGAGGAAGAGCCATCTTGGAATGTAAGGAGATTATTAGAATAAAGGCCTGTCATGGCGGAGTCTGCGGCTTTTGCTCCTCTTGAGAGAAAAGCCATGGTGTCGTCCTTATTCTGTTACGGGGAAATGAAACGACCAGACACCGGAGGGACTCGGGAGCACGATCCTTTATTAACGTGCACGGGCCCAGAGGAGCACAGACTCCAAATTCTGAGCCCCGAACAAAGGATTCGGGGGCATATATATACATTCCTTTTCCGGGCTACGTGACACTAGGCAGGTTAGTTCAGATTTCCTTATATGGAATGTTAGTTTCGCGCGCGCGGGCTGGGGTAGGATCGGAATGCGGAAGTTAACACTACCTGCTACCTGAATTCTACTTTAATTCCTCCACCAGACTCGGTAGTCTGTGTGTATGTTTTAATTCATCCATAATGATGCCGACACTGCTTGGCTGGTGTCCGCATCAGATTCCTGTAATAATGCTTCAATTCAGGCAATTTCTCAGCAAGACAGAGGTAAGTTGTTTGTTGATCTTCTGATCTCTTAACACCTTTTGTTTCTTTTTAAAAAATCTGCCTTTTTTTCCTCTGAATTCCTGAACAGATTCTAAAGTTTGTTCTCTGCAACAATGGTTTCTGGCCCCATCAATGCTCCTCTGTCTTCCCCAACCGACTGGGTGAGGCCCCCACACAACGGGAACGGCCATCCACCTTCCTCAGCCGACTCAGCGTTACTCTGATCCAAAGACACCCTGACAGGCTGTCCCAGCAGAACAACTGACCGCAGACCTGGGCACTCGGTGGCATGGTCAGACTGACACACAAAACCCACTGTCATACCTGCAGCACCCAGGACTTAACGGTTTCCCAGCCTGGGACTTTCAGGGTTACAGGTGGGCAAGTACCTGCATGACCCATGCACCCTGTGCTGCCTGAGCCCCCAAAAGACAAAGAAGAAGTGAAAAGAGAAACCGAGGCATGGAATCCACATCATGCGTTCAGGGGACAGCAGTTCAGGAAGTGGGGTGGAGAGCGGTCGCGGCTACGAGTGGGCACGGTCACCAGGGCCACGAGCAGAGGGCTGCACTCCACGCCCGGCAATGCGTCCTTTCTCCAGCCTCCATGAAGGGTTCAATCAAGGGAGAGATAAAGCCGGGTCTGCACTGTGCAAAGGTCCCCAACGTGCCTCCCTGTACCGAGCACAGCACTGCTGGTGCTCGTTACTCAAATGCCAACCGCAAAGGGCCCTGGAAGGCTGAGTGAAACTGTGGGGACTGTGGGGCGGGAGCCTGGTCTTACCTGCAGTGACCGGCGAGAGCAGGAAGTGTGGGCCCAAGCCAGGCAGGCTGGTACCGGCTCCCATCCCCACGGGGACAGGGCCCCCTCCTGGTCTTCAGCTCCATTTACAACCACTGGCCCTCTGTCCATAGCAACTGGGGCAGTTGCAGACATTTTGCAAGGAAGCCGACTGACACAGAGTGACGCCCGGGGCACCGCAGGCGTGGTTTACTGGGACCACGGTCTCCAAGCCCACCACCACCCTATCACTCCAGTGAGGGTGTGCAGAAGCCACGTCAGGGGACTGAGTACCAGACATGATGAGGACACCACCCTCGAGTTCCTAAAACCTCCGACAGGCGCACCAGCAGCTGCCACTGCACCCGGGCTAGAACTATGGAGCTGTGACAGAGACTCCATGGCCCGCAAAGCCTGACACGTTACTACTGCCTGGCCCTTCACGGAAAAATTTTGCCGACTCCTGCTGTTTCCTGCAGCCAAGGGGTGGTCCAGCCAGGCTGCAGGAAATGTGCCTACTAAAACTCTCCAAAGAAAGGGATTGGGAGGGCAAGGAAGGGGAACGTGCATGGGGAGACAGCCAGGCTGGGCTTGCTCAGCCTTCAGGGACTGCCCTTGGCTGACTGAGGGATCGTGGGTGGGTCACTCAGCCTCTTGAAGCCTCATTTCCTCTCGGATAAACCTGGAAGCACTAGTTCCCACTCGCCATATTTCACAAAGTCACCACAAACTCCAAGTAGGAGGATGGGCATAGAAATCAGCTGGAAAACTACAGCGTGCTGTAAGAACAGGAGGTATCACTATTCTCTCCTCGGTATTATTGCCTGCAATGCCGAGGCGGGGGCGGTGGGGGGGGAGGGGGCGGTCCTTCGTCTTTCAGCCTCACGTTGCGCAGTTTTCAGAGTGCAGCACTGAGAAGGACGGGGGTTGTTTATGGCTGCCTGGCCCCTGGCCTCTACGTCTTCCCTCTCTGCCACTGGATGCTGTCTCGGGGGCCTGCTGACTTAGGTCTCGCCTCCCTGCTGCAGAGATAATGCACACGGGACTATTCACACACACCCTCCCTCCCTGAGTGTGCAGTGTGAGAGGAGAGACCCTGGGGCCCTGAACCTGTGCAGCCAAACCTCTTATGGTCCAGGCTGGTCTCCCTCTCTTCCTCTCCCTGCTGTGAACACACTCACAGCCGCCACACGGAGGCGCTACCACCCCATGCTGACCCCTATGTACTGCACCGTGCCTTTAATCTTTCCGTTTCTGCTCCCCTGGCACATAATATGTGCTCAGTAATTTTGGGTGAATACATGAGCACAGTAAGTGCAGAGAAGTGACAGTGTGACAAGGTATGTGATGCCATCAGGAGCAAAGCTAGAGAGTGGGGTGAAGGGAACAGGAGGTGAGAGGCAAACCAGGAAATACTTCAGATGCAGTGCAGCGTGATCAGAGTTCTGATGGACCAGTATGGTGTACACAAGGGGGGACAGGGAGACAGGGAGAGAATTGGACTGCATGGCTGCAGATCAGGAGACTCTGGGGTATTTGCAGGCACAGGGTGGTCCCCTCAGACCAGTCACCTCGACTGTATGAATATTTATTGAGGCCCTACTGTGTGAGCCTGTTGAGGCACCGAACTCAGAGACAAGGCCCAGTCCAGCTGTGGTGGGATGGGGGAGTTACCAGAAGCCACCAATTGTGACAGCTCAACTTGGAACGTGCTGAGTGCTCGGCGGGGGGGGGGGGGGGGACCCAGCATTCTGAGGGCCCCAAAGCGGTTTAGAGCTTTAGCAGGCCCAGTTGGCGATAAAACACAGAGCTTCCCAGCACCACGAAGAGAAGGATGTCGTCAGTGCCACAGTAGGGCTCAGTGCAGAGAACAGAGGACCCAGATCGAGTCTGTGAGGCTGCTCACATGAAAATGGCCAGTCAAGTGATGCTGCGCCAGGTCTCCACACAGTCGTGGAAGATCCAGCGAGGTTTCAGAACAAGCATCCCATGGGGAAGATGGGACAGGGGCAGGCGGAACAGAGCCAGCAAAGCACAGCACACTAGTGAGGAGCCGAGGGTTGCCATTTGGCTGTAATGGGGACAGACATACCCCAAAACTGACAGGCCCCTACTGGGAGGGCCATGGCCTCAGGACAGAAGGTTCCGTGTTCTCACAAGGCCAACAGTGGGGAGCCATGGAGCCCCTGAGCAAGTCAGCAGTTCCATCAGCCTGTGTATCATTTTAAGTAAAGCAACAAATGTAACTTCTTCCTGCACACCAAAGCAGGAGAAGCCCACAGCCTGCCTGCCCCCTCACCCCACGTTGGCTCTTTATCTCCTTGTGAATGATTTCCTGGTTGTGTTTGTCATCATGGTTTGGGGATAAAGTGCACATTTTCCTGCTCCTGGTGGCTGCATTCTTCTCAAGTCCCACAAACCACAATCAATAGCAGTCATTAAAAAACAAACAAACAAAAAAACCCAACAACTCTCCATACGATGGACCTGGTTTTAGGAAACTCTGTGATAAATTTGGATAAGAGCTGCATGTAACTGGATTGCAAACAGGCAACTCCAGGTCGGCCCTGTCAGCCCAGCTGCCGAGGGCTGTGGAGTCTTCGTGCCTCAGGACAGCAAAGCTGGACAGAGAGCAGGGTGCCCAGAAAGGCCAGGAAACATGAAACACAAAATTTTCATTATAGGCCCTCACGCTGAGAACGTGAGAGACCCAAGGACAGTGGCAGGAATTTAATAAACAAAGGTATCATGGCAGGAAAAATTCCCCTTTGCTTTCTTTCTTTTGGGGGGTAAGGTAACACGTTTAAAGAGAATTTGATAGAAACAACTGGCAACTCTTATGATCCCTTCTGCTCCACACTTTCCAACACTTGTACACATGTAGATATATTTGCTTTGCCGCAACAGGAACACGTGATTCCTTCTATCATTTTAAGATGTAGCATATCATCAACTTGTTTCTCTTTCAGACTTCATATTAGTTTTATTTTAGCATCTGAAGAATGCCCACCTTACTTTTAAAACTTGTCTTAACACCGGAAACTTTTCTATCACAGATAAAGCTGCCACAGACTCATTGTGAGCAGCTTTTGGGAAATGTCTCTCTTGGCTTACTTGTCTTTTTTTTTTTTTTTTTTTTTTTTTAATAAATCAGTCTTAAAATTCCTAGTTCAGCCCTGAATTTGGCAGCTGGTCCTGAAATTTCAAGCATTTGGGAAGTTTCTTGCCTGACACATTTTGGAAGGAGATCCTAATTTGTGACAGGACACACTTCATGGCCCCAAGTCCTGGCCAGCCAGGATCAGCGAGGTGCCCATCACCAGAAACTCCCAGCCTGCCAGCTCCATGACCTCTTTCCAGGGGTCATAGTCTGATCTCACCAGGGGAGAATCACTTCCCTGATGAGGGCAGTGTTCTCTGAGACGCCCTTTACTTCAGCTTCACGGAGTGCTTGAGGCACTGAAGGAAGATGGAATGGAAAGTGGGAAAAATGAGAATGTAGCAACATGCCCCTGAATGCCACAGCTCAATGCAGTGAGACAGCTTGCACAATGGTGGCTGGCTCAAAGGGACATCGTGGGTTTACCATCTTAGCTCACAGATGCTCAGTCTTTTACTGTAGAATGTCCACCCCCAGAATTTGTACTGTAAGAGAGGCCATACACATGATATAGCTTCCCTGCACTCAGCACCCTGGGCCCCTCTATATTCCCAACCTAGAGACAAGCTGGCTTGGGGGGCTCTTGGGTTTAGCTGACAATGAGCTCTTCCTCCAGGGAGTTTGGAAAGTCTCCATCCTCCCAGGAAAGTGTGAGGTTTCCCTTGAGGCAAACAGCTGCCAGTTGAAACACACACACAGCACAGGTAAGGAGAACGGCTCACCTGCCTGGTCCTCCTACTCCAAAGCCGGCGGATGCTCTCTCCACGTTCGACTTCCTGGAAGGAGGTGGCTTTGATCTTTTCTGCCCACTCCAGACAGAAGGATTTGGGTTGCCAGTACGTTCCGGTCCACACAGTTCAGCTTCATCTCCTTAACAGTAACAAAAACACAAAACATGGTTTAGGAAATTGTTCACTCCAGCATCTAATACACAGCAGGTAAGTTCCAGGCCCCACTGCAGTGAGTCTTGTTAAGTCCCACATCATAGTCCTTCACCCCAGGGCAATGTTTCCCTGCTAGGGCTGGGTGGGGGCATCCCCTACAGCCCTGGTAAAACATATGGATCCAATCCCAAAGACAGGTTTGTTTATCGAAGCTGCAAGACTCCCTGCAGAAATGATGTACTGGTGTGTGATGGTGGATGGCGACTGCCACCTGCAAGGGCTTCTCCCTCGATCAACAGAGCCCCCTCCTTGGTGCTCCCTGCACCCTTTCCATTGTGCTGCAGGTGGGGGTGGGGGTCAGGGCGTCTGTGTGCTGTGGCAGGACCAGGGCTTCCCTGCTTTATCTGCCATTTCCACGGCTAGATGGCTTACTCAGTCTGCTCCAGGGCCAGGGAGTTTCCCGTGTGCAGAAGCAGGGAGCAAGCACCCAGCAGGGCAGATGGGGAAGCAGCCAGGCTCCCAGCGGACAGGAACCCCGTCCACTGGGCCGTTTGGTTTGCCCTCTGGGGTACAGGCTGGTTCCTGGTAGATACAGATGCATGTGGCGAAGAACACTAGCACGGACTTGAAAAACAGCTACTTCTGAAGGATTCTGAACACTGCTTTGGCAGCACTACTGACATGGTTTCTCTGCACTTCCCATGAGGTCACAGTTTACTACACAAAGATAAACTATGGCCCAGGCACAAAATTATCACACACGCTACATTAGTGCCATCCACATTCACAAGGTTTTACTGTCACCCCAAGTGCAAAAGCCGGGGGGGGGGGTGCTGGGAAGAATGGAGCTGACCACGTGAGTCGCACGGCCATCACTGGTGGGAAGCCCGAGTGCCTGGCTAACACACAGGTGAAGTGTGAATCCAGATGCAAAGAAGCTTACAGATCGTCTTGCGCAGAATCTTCATTTAATGTCTTCAAGGAGGTTGAAGGATCTGTCCCAAATCGAACAGAAAAGTCAGGAGCCAAAAGCAGATGTTACTTCAGTCAGATACTCGGGCCGACGCTTGTTGGTCACATCAGTTCTGTGAAGGCCGCCCCACCTCGCCCCACAGAAATGCCGGGGCAGATTTTCTAAAAAGCTGTCATTACGCGGGGAAGCAGCACTGGGTGCCTTCCGTCTGGGGTGGTCCCAGAGACATGGCCCCCTGGGGTCCCCCACGTAGCAGGACGTCCTTTCCCCCGGGGAGGAGGAGTGTGGCCCCGGGACTGGGAGAGCCCACGGCCTGGAGAACCCGGCACACGTGTGGCCACCCCACCCTGCCCCCACCCTCAGGCCAGCAGCGGGCACAGGAGCCAAGAGTCTCCGCTCAGGGTCCCGTGAGCAAGCCCCTCCGCGGACGGCAGCGCCCCCGCGGGGCACCCAGGGGCTGAGGCACAGCTCCGCGGACGACCCTCAGGAGGAAGAGACCCAACAGAAACGCGGGGGCAGCGGAGCAGTCCGGGCCTGAGGGGCTGTGGCACCTCAGCTGGAGCCGCTGCACCTGCACAGGGCGTCGGGAGACCATTGGGAGACCCCTGAGGCCACGGCCTACCTGCCAGGTCCCCGCGGGGCAGGGCGGTCCCAGCTACAGAGTCCGGAGCCCTAGACCTTGAACAAGGCCTCTGTTGGGAACAAGGCACCGCCTCGCGCACAAGCTCTAGGGGGCCGGCTTGTGCCAGGGCGTCAGAGCGCATGCGCCGTCATGTAGAGCACGTGCCTGACGTCATGAGCACGTGCCCTGCACACGAAGAGTGCGTGCCCTGCACCGTGAGCATGTGTCCTGGGCAGGGAGAGCATGTGCTCAGCTCCACCGGCCTTCCCGACACCACCAGACACCGCCCGACCCATGGAGCCTACAGAGGCTGCGTTTGGTGCACACTCCAGCAGAGACACTAAGGAGAATGCCGGGCTGGGAGAGGCTTCAGCACCACCGGCCAGTCCACCCCCTCCACTTCCTGGGGTGGGCGGCGCTCCATCCGCCGGGACGCCTTGCTGGGTCGCCCAGCAGGTTTCTAGGATCGTCTCGAGCCTGGTCAGGCTGGATGGAGGCGGCAAGCTTGGTCCACAGGGTCGAGTTTCCCACCCGGCCGCCCCACTGCCGCCGCAGGCTCCGTAACGCAGACCCAGATGCCTAGGGGTCCACTCGGCCCTGCCATCAGAGCATGCGGCGCCCGCGGGCCATGCAGAGCCTCTGCTTCCATGTCAGCTCACGTTTCCGAGGCTGGGAGAAGCCGCTGTTTCGTCTAATTCTTTTAAACAAAGTCACACAAAATGCAAAGATAGAGGATTACCTCTTAAACAAAAGAACAAGAAAAATATCCAGGGGTGGGGGGAAACCCAAGGAAACAGAAATGAGTAATTTGCCTGATGCAGAATTCAGATTTAGTCATAAGAACTCTCGTCAAATTTGGGAGTAGAATAGAGGAACTTAGGGAGAACTTCAACAGAGAGTTAGGAAGTACAATGAAGAACCAGGCGTCAACAAAATGAATGGACAACCTACTGAATGGAAGAAGATGTTCACAAATGATACACCCGGTAAGGAGTTAATATCCAAAATATAAGGAACTCATATAACTTCACACACACGCACACAAAAATCTGACTTCAAAATGGGCAGGAGACCTAAAATAGACTCTTCTTCAAAGAGGACATACAGATAGCCAATAGTCATACGGAAAGATGCTCAACTTTACTAATCATTTTAATTACTAAATTAAAACCACAGTGAAGTATCATCTTACACGTGTCAGAATGGCTATCATCAACACATCAAACAAGTGTTGGTGAGGATGCAGAGAAAGAGAACCCTCATGCACTGTTGGTGGAAGTGTAAAGTGGTGCAACCACCATGGAGAACAGTATGGAGGTTCCTAAAAAAACCAAAACTAGAGCTACCACGTGACCCAGCAATCCTGCCGCTGGGTAGTTATCCCAAGAAGTCTAAAACACTAAAGGAAAAGATCACTCACCCCGTGTTCATTGCAGCATTATTTAAAACAGCCAATCCATGGGAGCAATCTAAGCGTCCATCGATAAATGAATAAGGAAGATGTGATACATACATACAATGAAATATTACTCAGCCATAAAAAAGCATGGAATCTTAACATTTGTGACAATGTCGATGGACCTAGAGCAGTATTTTCAACTAGAGTGCCACAGGAATGGGGGAAAAAAGCAAATAAATAAATAAATAAATAAATAAATAAATAAATAAAATCCTGGGCAAGGTAGAATGGATCAACTGTTATTCCTGCTTACCCTTTCTTTTTTAATTATTATTTTTTGTTTGTTGATTTGAGAGAGGGAGAGAGGAACATCAATTTGTTGTTCCACTTTTTTATGCTTTCATTAGTGGATTCCTCAGAGTATAGGGGCAAAGCTCTAACCAATGGAGCTGCCCAGCCAGGGCCTCCCTTTCAAATCCGTGTGCCCTCTGTGCAGAGCATATTAGAAATGGCCTCAACATAAAGTACTACAGGCAAATGAATTTTACAACTGGGGCAGAGGAGTTCTGGGAACATCAAGTTGTCAACACATCCTGATCAAGCAGTATTTAAGGTATCCATTTATTAGCAGGTCCGCTTTTAGAGGTTGTTGGCAGCCACATCCAGGCAGCGCGCTTGGGGGGCGCGGGGGGCGCTGGGACCAGATGTCGCGCCTCCCTGGGGGCCATGCTTGCACCACGGGTAGTCAAAGCTACCACAGCCACCCTGGGGGCTGGCATCTGGACTGTGCTCCTGGAAAGCCAGTGCGGGGTGGGGGGATGGGGGGCGGGAGTGGAGGTAGGCTCCTATTCGCGGGTTTTTTTTTTCCTCCTGAAATGAGATATCCCATGGGTGTGAAAAAGCATCATTCCTAACGAAGGGACCCAGGGTGTCATCTGTGGGAGTCTCCCTGGCAGCGGAACAGGGCCTGTGCAGGCTGTGGCACCGAAGGCAGCCGCTGCGTTTGGGCCCACGGCAGCGCACAGGGTGCCCCTCGAAGGGCCTCCTGTTCCGATAATGTATTCAATCTGACTTTCGGAAACCCACCCAAGTTCCGTCGGTCCTGGGTTTGAGCGCGATGGTGTGTATTTGTGTGTGTTTGGGGAATGGATGGTCACGTGACCACCAGTCTCTCCAACCTGGGTACCATTTAAGCCGAGACTAGCCAAGAAGGAAAATCAATGAACGAAGTGACCACCTTGCCCGGGCCTTGAAAAGGGCGGCGGAATCAGAGGCCAAGAAGGAAGAGCCCCGCGCAATCCAAGAAAGAGAAGTGAAGACACCGCGCGCCCCTACTTGGCCACTGGGGGCCGCAGTAACCTTCAACATAGGGAGTGGGGAGAGGCGAACCCTGCTGGCGGCTCCGGCCGCTGCTCCCTCCAGCGCGCAGCCTCCGCTGACTCTGCCCCCAGCGCAGCAACCGCGATCCGGGACCGCGCGGACGTGGCCTTCCCCGAGCTCTGCTCTGGCGGCGCCCCGCGCGCGCTCTCCAGGCTGTAGTCTCCATCAGGGTAACCTCTTGGGGCGTCCGCCGCGCCCCTCTCGGGGCCCGCCCCTCCAACCCCAGGGCGCGCGCAGTCACTGCCCGTGCGCCCTGCCAGCCTGCGCGCCGGGGCAGGCGACGATGGGGAGGCCGAGCCCGACTCTGTGCCGCCGCTTCCCCGGCTCTCGTTGCTCACTGCCCCCAAGACCGTGACGCGGCGGCACAGGCCGAGACACAACGCCCGAGGCTGAGGCTCCCCGGGTGCTGAGGCCAAGACCCGGGGTCGCCGTGAGCCCCGGCGCCATGCGAGCCTGTGCTAGTTGCCCGCTGCCCCGGAGGAGCCCGCGCGCCTGCTCTGGCCGCCGTGCGCCCGCTCCTGCCCCGGCCGCAGTCAGTGGGGCGCCGCGCAGGTGAGAGCAGAACCCCTACTCGGGGGCAGAGCTGCAGCCTCCCCAGCCCCGGGAAGCAGCCCCAGCACGGAACCGGCTGTCCTGGAGACGCACACCAGTGGGCTCCGGAGCCTTCCGGAGGCGAGGCATTCGAGGCCGTGTGGACCACCTCCAGAGGGATCGGGAGACCCGCATGGATCCTGCTCCCGGAGCCTCAGAGGTAACTTCGGAGAGCCGAGCCAGGGCGGCGGGGATGGGAGCGCACGGGAGTGTGTGCCAGTGCGTGGTGTGGGCACCGCTGCGGGTGTGCCGGTGTGAAACCACCTAACCCCCAGGGTTCCGGAACGCTGCGGGCCACCGGGCCCTTTCTGCTGCGCTCTGCGAGGTTGGTGGAGAGGGAGGGTGAGTGTGGTATAGCGGGCTTGAGCCAACCTGGCGGTCAGAGAAGGGATGAGGGAAGAGAAACAACGGAGAGGACCATGCAGTTCGGGACAAGTTTTCATGGCTGCAAATTCGCTTCTAGAAGACCGTCTCTTGAGGGTTAAATACACCAGTGGGGTATGTAAAAGGCCTGGCACATCAGTGCAAAATGCACAGGACAAGTCCCAGACAGACCACCAGTGCATCCGGTTCTCCAGGCGATACTTCCAGTGGCATCGATGTGGAATGGGAGTGCGCGACTCTTGCTGAGGAGGTGGGACGTTCAACTTCACCCTTGGGAAGACACAGAGGTGCGGCCTGGCCGCCAGGTGTGCGCCTGCATGCTATCTAGCTTGGGCACAGGAAGTGTCCCCCTCCCTGCCCCCCTGTGTGCCACCCTCCCTGGGGCTGCCAGATCTAGCCACAGCCATCACTTGCCTGTCCTGCTGGAAGACCGCGGAGGTGTGAAACCGTGAGTCCACGGTGGGGAAGGTGCTGGTTCGCTCAGGCACTCTTCAAGACAGGGATCCAGGCCCACTGAGCAAAGGCTTCAGACCATTTGGCTTGTGGATGGGCAGTGTCACTGGGCAGTGGGGGCTCTGCTGCCTGGCCCTGTGGTGATTCTATGTGTGCCATGGACAGCTGCCAGGCAATGCACCCCTTCCTCCAGCAAACAAGCCGCTGCCCAGGCCCCCTCTCCCGGATGGAGACGGTGGGTAGAGGCTCCTCCCTCCTTTCCATGTTTGTGGCCCGCCAGCATCCATGGAGCCTGCCCTGCAGGTGCAGAAGCCAGCAGACTGCTGTGGACACACCATGTCTTTTACAAGGAACTTCATGCCTCGCCACCAACTCACGCAGAGTCTGTCGGCAGTATTTTGGGGCCTGCTGAAAGAGGAGAAGGGGGCCACGGAGAGTGCCCTGCCTGTAGGGACAGTTGTCCAGCCCCCTTTAATGGGCTTTCTTCTTGTTTATCCGAGAAAGGTGGAGCAGGAGAGGGAGAGGGAGGGGAGTCCACAGAAAGAGCAAATTCAGAGATTTTCTTAGCTTGTGGGAGGCTGGAGAGAAAACCTTAAATGCCTGATAAACAAAGTCAGATGCTTGTTGTGTGTGTGTGTGTGTGTGTGTGTGTGTGTGTGTGTGTCTGATTTGTATCGATCTGGGACTGTGAGATAATAAATGTCAGTTGCCAGGGGAAGAATACATCTGTTTATTTGCATTTCTGATGAGTTTGGTGAGGGAGTGTTCTGTGGCACTTTAATACTTGGAAGACAGACAAAGGTTTCTTTGTCGGTGGTAGTCCTCTTTGAATCTTACATATGTAATGCCATTTTCTTTCTGGCTCCGGCTAGGCTAGAGGTGACATCGATGTGACTTCCAGCTTCGAAAAGCCTTTGTATTTATTAACCCTTTGGTGCCCCCTTGGAAACATCTGTGTGCCCATGGGGTTGACGCCTGCCTCCCTCTACCCACGGCACACGGTGCTGCTCCAGGGGTTTTCTCCCTCAGGAATTATTCCCAAAACGAGCTCTTTCTCAAATCTTGACACATGGGAAGCAGAAACCAGCGAGGCTTTGTGTCTGCTGGGCAGGGATGCAACCACCAGGAGAAGGCAGGGGGCAGGCCCTGCTCTCTGCTCCAGCCACGTGGTGATGTGTGGTCTCCAAGTTCCTCCGTGACTAGGCTGCTAACCCCCCCCCCCCTACCACCGATTACCTACCTCTTCCCATTGACATGTGGGTGTTAGTTTGTGGAGCTTCCCTGCAGGCTCAGCGTCAGTGCAAGAACAACAAGAAGGGAAGAAGGGTATGGAGTTCAGAGACAAGCAGAGGCAGCTGGCGACCAGCCTTGGGTGTGCTTCTCACTCATGACATCTTGGTCTTGGTCTTGGGAAGTTCCTAACTTTCCTGCCGGTGTTTCCTTCATAATGGGAGAGAGCATCAGAGAAGATCGTTCATTCCCCACCTCCTCTCTCTTTGAACAGGAGAACCTTTTAGATTACATCTGCTATGAAAGTGAAGCATCAGAAACCCGTTCAAGGGCAGGGGAGGGCTCTGTCAGCCTGTTCACTCCCAGTGTGACTTCGAAAGCCCCTCGTTGGAACCGCTAACGGCACCCCCAGATCACAGTTTGGGGATCGCTCACAAGACTTCTCTGTACAATTTGGCACATTCCCTCTCGGCGTCTGAAGTAAAAATACAGGGGCTGGCAAGAGCAGGTTTACAGCTGTGTGTGAAACAGTTTACTCTTGTCTTATTTATTTATTGGCACTACTTGTCTTATCGTTGCTGTTATTGCTTTGTCTCTCTCCTTGTGATTTATCCTTTGGGGAATGAAGGTTAGTAATTTTACCTCCTTTTGCCCCCTCACCCCCATTGCGGTCACCTCGTTCTGTGTCACAGTGTGTCACAGGCCCATGTCTCGCGCAGGGTCCTCCTGGATGGCTAGCTAAACCCCTGCAACCTGAGCTCCTGGGGGACCCCAGCCTCTTCAGCCTGAAGACCCCTGAATCTCACGTAGGGCCTGGCCGCATCAGCAGGAGCTGAGTGGATGCTTGCTGAATGGATGAGAGGAGGAGGAGGGAGGATAGCCTGGATCCGAGGCAGTGGGAGCCTTAGGCGGGTAGGGACACTGGTTTCCACGTTGCTCTGTTACCAGGGTCCAGCACACTTGGACACTGAAGTTGTTAGTGAGGAACGTGAGTGCAGTGGTTATTCACTCTGTCCCTAAAGATTCTGCCTCTCCCTCAGGGTGCAGGTAGGATGCCATTTCCGGCTCAGTGGAAACAAGTGTGCTGGGTGCTTTTTCTGGCCAGAGAAATGTGTGTGGGAGCTCCAGGCATTAGCAGGTATGTCACCATGTCCTTCGTTTCCTCTGTTGTTGGGGGGCAGTCACAGCCCCCCAGGGTGGGAGGGCTGCTCTCCCTGCCTGGGCAGAGGTGATGTGGAGCAGAGTCCCCTGCTGACTCCCCCTGGACCTGCAGCAGGGAAAAGAGAGGCCCTGGGTCGGTTTTCCAAGTTCTCCTCCAACCCCGGATGAATCATTTTTGAGCCTTGCAAACAAGAATGAAAAAATTGAGAAGGCCTTGCAGGGAAGAAGCAGTCTTGGGGTCTCAGGAAGCCCTGGTTCTGATTCTCCCAGCTCCTAGCCTCGGTCTTCCATTCTGCAGGACCCTGCCTTTATCTGCCAGAGGGCAACAGTGCCTGTGCATGGGCTGCGGTGAGCATCCAAAAAGGCCACTGGGAAAGCGCTTGGTGCCACTGAAACCCTGACGTGCAAGATGCATGAGCTGAAGCTGCTTTCATTCGTCCTCCGCCCTGATGCCTACACCTGTTTATTTACCTGTGGTGCAAGTGTGACAGGCTGTCCCCACCTCTGACACACCAGAACCGCTGGCCCCAGAATGCTCTCATTGGGTGGGAGTGAGGCTGGGGCAGTGCCTGGAAGGCTGTGCAGGTGAAGTGGGCTCTGGTGACTTGTTCTGGGCTGGAACAGAGCCTCTTAGGGTTTTGCTGCCTTTTCTGTACAAGAAAACCCAAACCTTGGTCTCTGCACATCGCTGCAGCTGTTCCTGGGAGAGCACACACCGGTGGGCACAGCAGCCCAGGAGGGAGAGAGAACCGCTGCCCACAGCAGCTGGAATTAACCCGAGGGAAAGCCACTGCTTCCGTAGAAAATGGACAGGATCCGTGTGGACTGAGTCAACTTTAAAATCGCTAAGTCAGTAGTCGAAGATGCCTGTTCTAAGCAGGGTGCAGCCAGGGAAGGGAAACCCCTGTGTAATTTGATGTGTCCTTGTAACTCTCAGAACCCGGGTCCCTGTAAATCACTGAGGAGCTTTACTTTCTCTTGCAAAATTCTGTTAAACATTGGGTTTGACATTTTTAAGTTTTCCACCCAAGATTCATGAACCCAGCTCTGTCTTCCCATTTCAAAGTAAGATGAGTTATTGTTTGCTGATTACAAAGTAACTTGTATTCATGGCAGTAATTTCCAGAAAAGATGGGAAATGATAAAGAAAAAAATAAAAATTGCCTGTAAAAAAATAAGAATGGTGGTTGAAGGGGATGAGGCATGAGGGAAATTTCTGGGGCAACTGGAATATCCTAGATCACTATATGGTTTTGGTTACTGCACATTGATCAAAATTCCAGCAAATGCCCACTTAAGATTTCTGCACGTCACTGTATATAAACCTTATGTTAAGTGAAAAACTGTGAACAATTACTGAAGTTGGGTCAGTGGCCTCCACAATGAGATATTTAGGGGAAGTGTACACATGTCTGCAATTTACTTTGAAGTGCGTTACAGCAGAAAGATGGCTTGACAAAGGAGCGGTAGGTGTGCGGTAAAGCCAATGGGAAAACGTTTGTGGTGGATCCCAGATGGTGGCTGCCTGAGTGCTTACAATAAAATTTGTTCCATTTTGCTATGTTTTCGAAAATTTCTGTAATGCAATATTGAAGGCCAGGTTCCTAATTCAGGGGAAAAAAATCCATATTTACAATCCAAATGTAACCAGCGTTAACATTTTGGCAGACATTATTTTCTTTCATTTCCATTTCCAAGAATATGTCATTAAGATCATCCTACGTATACAGATTTTATTTTCATATTTTTCCCACGCCATAGTGTAGCCAAGCATTTTCATAGTCTTCCCTGCGTAGTTCTTAAATCGAGGTCTCATTTACACACAGTACAATTCACACATGTGGCGTGCGGTTCCATGAGTTTTGACAAATGTGTGTGGTCATAGAACCACCCCAGCGTCACAGTTCCATCATCCTGGAAAGTCTCTCTGCGTTCCTCTGCAGCCAGCCCCTCGCCACACATGCAGCCCTGGCCACAAGACGTGTCTTTCCCACACTGTCACTGCCGTGGAATCATATGGCATGTGGCCCTGTGGCCCAGGCCTCTTTTACACCAGTACAATCCACCGGAGACCCACATCATTGCCTATTCTAGTGGTTCATTCCTTTTGGGGACGAATAGCATTCTCTTGCAAGGACGTCTATTTGTGGAATTTTAACGTTCGTAAGAAGTCATGTATATCACTATGAGCTTCCTCTATGCATTCTCTTATTTGTGGGACATTTAGGCTGTTTGTTTTTTTTCTTTTTTGTCTTGTAAATACCATTGCAGTGAACATGTTTATGCGTAAATCATTGTCACTAAATATATCTGTAAGGTGGATTCCTGGGAAGGGAGTTACAAGATCATATGTTACAAATTCTTTTAAAGCTCTTAATATATTTTTAGTCACTGAAAAGTTTGTCCTTGTATTTCTTTATATAGTACACAGCAAGCTTGACTTAAAACCCCACCGGTGTTTCTTTTCTGTCTTTTTAAAAAGATTTTATTTATTTATTTTTAGAGAGAGGGAAGGGAGGGAGAAACAGGAGGAGTGAAACATCAGTGTGTGGTTGCCTCTAGTGCACCCCCTACTGGGGACCTGGCCTGCAACCCAGAAATGTGGCCTGACTGGGAATCGAACCAGCAACACTTTGGTTCGCTGGCTGGTGCTCAATTCACTGAGCCACACCAGCCAGGGCCTCTCACCGGTGTTTCTAATCCTCTCTCCCTCCTTCTTTTTTGATGCTCTTACTGTAGAACTGACTCGGAGTCAGCGAGCCTGTGCAAATTCTAAGTCATGGAGGCCAGTCAGGAAACCTCCCTCTTCCTGGTGAAGATCTTGGAGGAACTGGACAGCAAACAAAATTCCGTTTCCTACCAGGACCTGTGCAAGTCCCTGTGCGCCCGTTTCGACCTGCCACAGCTCACCAAACTGAGGAGCGTGCTCTTCTACACAGCCTGTCTCGACCCCAATTTTCCAGCCACGTTATTCAAAGACAAGATGAAATGCACCGTGAACAACCAGCAGTCAAAGAAAATCATGGTGGCCGCAGACATCGTGACGATTTTCAACCTCATCCAGATGAATGGCAGTGCGGCCAAGGAGAAGCTGCCCATGGGCTGGCAGAAGGTGCACAAGAAGGAGGCGTCCTTTGAGTCCTGCAGGCCAGATGCAGAGATCTGCCACTCGGCCGAGTGCGAGCCCCTGAACTGCGAGCTGGATGGCAGACCTTTCAGCCAGGGCTACACAGTCAGGCAGCCGTCCAAGTGCCGGAAGGGGGACTGCAAGGACTGTCCGCAGTTTGTGCCTACCTCTGAGCCCAACTTCTTGCTGGGGGTCAGCAAAGAGGACAAAGCCCGTGCCGCCTCACTGGACAGGCTGCAGGCCCTGGCCCCGTACTCAGTCGCCAGCCCTCAACCCTGCGAGATGCAGAGGACCTACTTCCCCATGAACATTGAGAACGAGCCCCTCTCGGACCAGGACTCGCTGCCCATCACTCAGAGTATCAAGGAGACTTTCATCGCCCACGACGAGCCCTTCGTGGTCCCGTCCTGCATCCAGAAGAGGAACATCTTCAAAGAGGATTTTCGCAACCTGATGACGGTGCCCCCCAGTTTGGTTGGCTCTGTTAACAAGGCCGAGGGGGAGCACAGGGAGCCCCCAAGCCAGAAGGAGCCCAACAAGACACCCTTCTTGAACCACAGCTTTGAACTGCCCTACAACAGCCAGTACCTGAACCCTGTGTATTCTCCTGCCCCTGACAAAAGGCGGGTGAAGCACGAAAGCTTAGATGACCTTCAAGCCTCCACGTATTTTGGACCCACCCCCGTGATGGGGACCCCGGAAGCTAGGCGCTGCCTGGGGAGGCCCGGCAAGCAGACCCCCTGGCCAGCCAAAAGCTGGAGCCTGAACACGGAAGAGGTCCCTGACTTTGAACGGTCCTTTTTCCATCGAAACCCTTCTGAGGAGAAGCTGTGCTATCCAAATACCAGTGGCCAGTCGCCCAGCTTCCCAGCCCTGGACCAGCAGCAGGCTTACCTCATGCCAAAGGAGCAACAGCCGATGCTCCCCATTGGCTACTCGGCAAAACCCAGCGGGCTCAAATCTAAGGAGATCCCGTCCTCCCTTGACCTGGAGAAGCATGAACCGGTGATAAAGTTCAAGGACAAGAGTATCAGCTGCACCAGTGGGCAGTTCAGCTCGGATACCAGCAGTGTCGGCACCCAGACCGAGCAGCATGTGCCGGAGCCCAAGAAATGCAAAGACCTGGGTGCCTCGGGACACGGCAGGTACGGGGACAGGCATGCCAGGAAGCAGTCAGACGATGACTCTGAGATCGTTAGCGACGACATCAGCGACATTTTCCGATTCCTCGATGACATGAGCATCAGTGGCTCGATGGGAGTGATACAGTCATCCTGCTACAACAGCACAGGGTCCTTGTCTCAGCTTCACAAGTTGGACTGTGACAGTTCACCTGAGCACAACATCCCCAAAGTGGCCAATGGGCTCCCCAGCAGCAAAGGAGAAAAGGGTAACCGGCCCGACAACAGCCACCACTCAGAAGAGGAGCTGAAGACCAGTGTCTGCAAACTGGTGCTCCGAATCGGCGAAATCGAACGGAAGCTGGAATCGCTATCGGGCGTCCGAGAGGAAATCTCCCACGTCTTGGGCAAGCTGAATAAGTTGGATCAGAAAATGCAGCAGCCAGAGAAGGTGAGCGTGCAGATTGACCTGAACTCCTTGACCAGCGAGGCTCCCTCTGACGAGAGCGCCTCTCCCCGGATGTTCCGTGCTCACAGCGGCTCCCACGGGCCCAAACTGGAGAACAGCACTGACTGGTGCTGCTCCGATGCCAGTGGAAGCAACAGTGAGAGCCTGTGTGTCAAGGCCCTGAAGAAAAGCCTTTTCACCAGGCCGTCCTCCAGGTCGCTGACGGAGGAGAACAGTGCCACCGAGTCCAAAATCGCCAGCATCTCCAACTCGCCCAGGGACTGGCGCACCATCATGTATGCCAGCCGCGTGGGCCTCGGCGAGGAAGAGGTCAAGGACAGGGGCCCTGGAGAGAGCAAGGACTGGCATCGAAAATCAAAGGAGGTAATTTCAATATAAGCTCACGTGACTGGGCGCAGCTGGGTGTGTCCCCCAGTCTTGAGCGCTCCCCCCTGCATGCCAGCTGTCCTTCCAGGTTTGGCAGAGGCTTTGTGCGCATTGGAGCAGAGGGCACGGCACAGGCAGGTGGGTCCTCAGGTCAGCGGGAGGGCCCAGCCTGCGGGCTGCTGCTGGGTGGGAGACCAGGTCTTCACAGAACAGGGGCAGTGGCAAAGAGGCCTGTGTCACTGGGGACAACCTCCTGTCCTTTCTGAAACAACAGGGTTCGGGCATACAACAGGAAGGAAGGGACATAAAAGGTCGGTGCAGGCGTGGTGCTCCTTTGTGGAAGTGTCAGCGCCTGCAGTATACGAACAATAGAGGATCCGAACAATAGAGGATCCGTAAGAAAACAAGATAGACAGGAAATCATCCAGAGTCCCACCCTCCAGGGACAGCACTGCCGACAGCGGTGTCCTCCTTCCCATGTAGTTTCTTCCTGCACACTGTCCGCTCTGCCCTTCTCCCCCCCCACCCCCCCGAGTGAGGAGTGTTTTGCATCTGCTTAGCTGCGGTGGTCTATCAGCTCCCAAGGGAGGGTGCACGTGTGGGCACACCCACATATGGACACAAACACACTCACATTTGTACACACTCATGCACACGTGCTCACTTGTGACAGCTCCTCTGCATTCTACCTGGGTTCAGTGGGCCCTGTCATTCCCTCCCCTGGTTTCAAAGGTCCATGGACAGACCAGGATCCTCTTGAGGACAGAGGGGCCCTGGTTGTCAGAGGGAAGGTGGTGTGGGCTGCAGACACACAAAACCACAGGAGGAGGCTGGTTCCAAGGGCGCCAACCAGGAGGGGCTTGGGAAACTGGGCTCTGGGGGTGTTTTTGGAATCCAGAGTGGGAGGAACGAGTAAATTTAAAGAGTGATCTTTCTTCTGATCCTGAAGAAACCTCTGCTGTCCATGCTGGCCATGGCACAGGGTGAGGTGTGCAGAGAAAGCAGAGTGTACCCTGGCTGCTGCCCCTCTGGTTCCGTTGTCCTGCACTGTTAGCATCCGGCCAGGTTTCGGGTGCTCTGCGGCGTTGTTAGCATTGAAAAGTGGCCACTTCAGGCACTCGAACGGCTGGGCACATCTACAGAAATGCCAGGCTGCACTGAGTGAGCCATGCCTCCACCCCATACAGTGTCAAAGCCTCGTGAAACCGACAGAAATAGCCAAAAATTTAAGAAAGGTCCGTTGAAGTGCCTACCCCAAAACTGCTCATTTTCGGCCTGAGTCGTCTTTACTTTGTCACCTTCTGTGACCCATTTCTCCCTCCCAGTAGGCAGCTCTTGTCACCTGGGCTTATGCTCCCCAGGGTGGTGACCAGCCCCCCCTTGCCACCTGAGCTTCAGTCCCACATCTCACAATGCTCATGGCCTCTTCCCCCGGTGACTACCCACGTGTCACCAACCGGGTGACAACCGGGCTCTGCTGTTCCTTCAAAGCCTGGGCTCCCTGCCCTGCCTGCATTCTGAGGCCACCACACTGTCAGCTCCCCATGCTGAAGAGCCTGAGGCCCGTGACCTCCCTTGCTGTCTCACTCTCCCCTGGCTCAGCTGTGGGCCTGGTGGATCTGTCTTCCTGGTGCTTTCTGTATGTATCCCTGCCTCCTTCTGCATTTACATTCATCTGCCTCACCATCCCAGCCCTCACCACACCCTGCCTGGGACCTGGGGCACATGAATACCTGGTCCCTTCCCTTCCCTCCAGCCTCACAGACCACCACTACATTCATGTTCCTCAAACCCCACTGTGGCAGCCGGGGTGCGGTGCCCCAGGTTATGACCCTTTCTTGGCTCCTCATTGCCTCAGTGAAAAGCATCAAACTCCTGGAGCCCAGGGAACAGTCCCTCTGCCCTCACAGGAAGCCCTTGGGTCCTGAGCCTGGGCTCTGCTCCGCCTTCCTCGGAAACATGCCGCTCACTCAGGCAGAACCAGCTGAGCACCTCTGGCGGCCAGTCCCCGATTCCCCACCCAGCCTTTCTCCCCTGTGGCCCATCTGTCAAGAACATCTTGTCCCTTCTCAGTGCTGACTGGGGTCCTGTGCACCCTGCTAGGCTCCTTCATGCTGCAGCCCCTGAAACCTTTGAGGGGGTGACGGCTGGTCTGTGACCACTCACCCTCCGCCCTCTTTGTGACAATGTAGCACCTTTAAACTTTCATTGAAAAACCTGTCACACACACACACACCAACTGCCGAGTTAGCACGTGGGTGTCTCCCGGCAGGAGCAGCAAGGCAGGTGTGCGTGGCAGGCAGGCTTCCTGCCTCAGACACCAGGCAGGCTGAAGCCCCGTCCGACCCACTTGCTGTCTGTGGGACCCTGGCTCACTCTTGTCCCCTCTCTGGCCTGCGTTTTGCAGCCAAAGAAGGGGCGTTATTGACAGGGCGAACCGAGGTGATGTGCTCTCAGCACTGAGCACGACAGGGACACAAAGTCCGCCCTTGCTGGGCTGCACCTGCCCTGCCCCCAGTTCGGTGTGGCCTGGCAGCTGTAGTAACTCTGAGTGTAGCCTCTTGGAGGATACTTGGCTTTGAGGAGTGAGAACATGAGAGGCTACATCACTTTCCTGTTTGGGTTGGGCAGCGGTCACGGGTGGATGCTGCATCTGAGAGGGCCATCTCGGTGGTTCAGAAGTGCTTGCTGGCGCCTATGTTTGGAGTAGGGTCCCAGGGAGCCAGTAGGACGGCCCGTGCCAGTCCCTGCTCTGGGGTGGGAGGCCCACGCTCACACATGTCTGCTTGGGGGAGCGGTTTGGCTGGAGTACAGGATGAAAAGGCAGATAGGGCAATACCCTGCCTTTGAGGAGCTCACAGGCCAGAAGAGGACACAGACAGGCTAGCAGGTGGTCACAGCTCAACAGGACAGTGTTGGCCACTGGGTCTATGGAGTTGCATAGGTGGACACTGACCCAGTCTTGGTGGTCAAGGAGTGCTTCCTGGAGGAAGCAACATTCTGTAGAGATCCAAAGGCCTACCATTAGAATTAGAAGGTGTCAGAAGCCCCCAGCTGGGACAGCGCCCTGGCCCATAGCACACAGACTGAGAACCTGAGTGGTGGCCCACAGTGCCGGGCCCGTTCCTACGCCCACACTGTCCTCCTGAGCGTTCCCCAATCTTGAAGGCCCTGCAGGGGTCACTGAAAATCACTAGAGGCTCTCAGCCTACTTTTTGGTGTGGCTTCTTCCTTCCAGAGAAGCTGTGTGGGTTCAGCAGCTCCTGGGGAGAAAGGCCTGTATCTTTTACTCCTCAGTACCAGGCCCCCATTGGTAAAAGAAAGGGGGTAGTAATGGTTAAGCAAAGAGTTTTGGAAGCCAGATGCCAAGTTTGAAACTGCAGCCCCACCCCTTGGCCACGGGGGCCCTGGGCCCCATCTCCTTCTCCTATGTATGAGGCCAGCTGGTGAGAGCAGTGGCGGGTGAGGGTCCAATAGGGCCTTTTGTTCCTGGCACAGAAAAGTGGGCTTAGAGTAGGACTGTGTACATTTGTTGGTGGATAACTGCCTTGCTTCTGGGATGTCGTGGGGCCTGGAGGTGTGAAGCTGGCGGCGGTGCATACGAGCCCACAGCCTCTGTGCCCCTCCACAGGCCGACAGGCAGTACAACGCACCCCCGCAGCACCACCTGCCCAAGCAGCCCAAGGACAGCTTCCTGGTGGAGCAGGTGTTCAGCCCGCACCCCTACCCCGCCTCCCTCAAGGCCCACCTGAAGAACAACCCTCTCTACACGGACATGCGGCTGACTGAGCTGGCTGAGGTGAAGCGGGGCCAGCCTTCCTGGACTCTGGAGGAGTACCCCCGGAACACGTGCGACAAGGGCAAGCTCGCCGCCCTGGACCTGCAGGTGAGCTTCTGGACGTCCCTGGAGGGATGGCTAGGGAGGGGGCATGGCCACACACAGTAGATGTGGGAAAGGCCTCTCCCTGAGCTCCCGGGCCCTGCCCTGGAATTCTGAACTTCCTCAGAGCTGAGAATTTCGCCAAGGGCTGCTGTGTTGTTATCTGTGAACACGTAGCCACGGGAAGCCTCACAGAGTGGCTGACTTGAGCCGCATTTGCTAACGATATGTTTATAAGACTCCGCACCCAGCGCAGGTCCTCATACCTGCTCACAAGCCCTGGACCAGACTGTTCTGTGTGATGACACGTGGGGTGAGTGTGCAGTGGATGCCCAGCTACGGGCACCTGGGAGCCCCAGATGTGTCCTTGGGGGCCAGTCTCCTGGGGCGCAGAGCAAGGCAGGAACAAGCACGATGGGACAAAGAGTGACCGGCGTGGGTTAGGATCATCAGTATCCCACTGCTGACATCATGGGACAGAGTTGAAATCTGTGGACGGTTTCTTTTGTGTGTGTGTGAGAGAGAGACAGGTGGATGGTTTACATGCTGGTGTTGGGAGCAGTGAACAATCCAAGAACATGGGTATTTGTGAGCATTTCCAGGATTTAGGGGCCCTCACTTGGAGCCGCAAGGCAATGTTGCTTTTGTGTGACGCATTCAATGCTTGCCATAAATGAGAATGCTGCCTTTCTTTGTGGAAATAGAGGAGTACCATCCACAGGGAACGGAGCTCATGGGCCAGGCAGGTCACACACAGTATTTCTCCTGCAGACAGCTCTCTCTCTGGGGACGTGGTGCCTGGCATGGAGACGCCTGCCACCTACATCTGTAGACTGTGTGGCTTTGGGCCGTGGCCTGAGCCACCCAACAGGTTTTTGAAATGGGAATATTTTTATGTTTGGTTTGAATTGCTTATCTGCGAGGTGCATTTGCTGTTTTTAGTTGATGCTTTTCTGGGGACCTGGGACCTGGGGACTGAGAGGACCGACGTGATAGTCCTGCGCAAGCTCCATTCTCAGGGACTGTGAGTGGAGGGTATTTCTCAGTGATCTCCTGCTTCCCCTGCAGTGGGCCAGCCCATCCTGGTTGTGTGCCCTTGAACTTCAGGTTCATGTTTCTGGGCCATTCCGCTTGCTCATACACGGAAGACCCATAGGTCTGTTGAGCCAAAACATGATGTTTGCCTTAAGGAGGGGCAGGTACGGCCTGGGCTGCTTGGGACCTGCCTCTGGCAGGGGCTGTGGGTGGCGCTGGATGCACAGCCATCTCTGCCAACTGCAGAGCACCCTTAGGTGCTTCAGGAGGGACGGCTGTCAGGGTGCCTTTGACCCGGGTTCAAGTACTCACCACCTTTTTAACATCTCCTCTTCACTTTCAGACGCAAGAATCTTTAAATCCAAACAACTTAGAGTACTGGATGGAGGATATTTACACTCCAGGCTATGACTCGTTACTCAAACGCAAAGAAGCCGAGTTCCGAAGAGCCAGGGTCTGCAAGATCGCAGCACTGATCACCGCTGCCGCATGCACGGCCATCCTGGTCATCGTCGTGCCCATCTGCACCATGAAATCGTGAGCCCGGGGGTGCCACGTTGCACCTGGCTCAGGGCCACTGAAGTCCTCCTCCACAGCTTAAAATCATATGGCAGTGCGGCAACAGTCTGTTCCAATGGAGATGAAATCCTGGAGGCTTTGCAGGTGATGGCCTCCAGAAAGCATGCATTCCAGAGAGAGATCTACCTGCCTGGGAGCTGTGACTGAATGATACTCAGATGCATTTTTTATTTTTGTTTTAATTTTTTAAAAAGATTTTATTTATTTTTGGAGAGAGGGGAAGGGAGGGAGAAAGAGAGGGAGAGAAACATCAATGTGTGGTTGCCTCTCATGTGCCCCCTACTGGGGACCTGGCCTGCAACCCAGGCATGTGCCCTGACTGGGAATCGAACCAGAGACCCTTTGGTTCTCAGGTTGGCACTCAGTCCACTGAGCCACACCAGCCAGGGCTTGGATGCATTTTCAGATGTGCAATAGCTTTTCCTACCAAAAGAATGTAATGAACTAGCAGGGATACAAATTGAATTACAAGGGGGAAAAAAGAAAAGAAAAGCAGGAACTTTAGTTGGATTTCTTCCATTTTTTTTTTTGAAGTCTCCTGGTGGGGAATGCATTATACAAAGAAGATATTTCATACATGCCTTTTGGAGGGAAACTAAGAGGGAGAGCAAGATGAGGGGGGAAGGGAGTAGTGCTGTTTCCCTGAGCTCTTAGCTTGCTGCAGGTGAAGTGCCAGGTGTGCGTCCACAAAGGATGCTACTTCTTTGCTGACTGTCACCAAGGGCTACTGACTTCCCATTCTCACCCTTCTGTTGCCACGACACATGTCACTGCAGATCTTCACGGAGCCCTTCCAGACCTCTTCCTCGTGTCCACAGGAGGAAGGAGCTGAACTGCCCACTTGTGGCACAAGGCGCACTCTTCTCTGCCTGACAGGCCAAGGAGTTCTGGCCAGCAGCATTTCCTGTGCCTGCCCCACGGTGTGGGAGGGGCACTTGTGAACAGCAGGGGCTTAACAGAGCAAATCACGGCCACACCGAAGGGCCTCCCATTCTTGCTTCGGTGTGTGGCTCCACTCCTTGATTTATCTCCCGGTGGAACCAGATGCTCTGCTTCTCACTCCTGAGTTGGAGTCTGGAACTTGTCCTTGTGCCTTGAAGAGGAGAGAGAATGGCCACACTTGACCTTCTAACTGTAACCCACAGTTTCCGCACACCGCTGAGAGTGGCCATCTCCATGGCTTCAGAGACCAGAAAGCTTGTCAACAGTGTGATAGAGGCGCTGAGCTGTTCTCCACCACCCCAGCACCTCCTCCAGTTCCGAACTCTCGTTGGCAGTGCAAAACCTAGGATCTATTTACCTGTTTATCTATCTATCCATATGTCTATCTAAATACCTACTTTTGGTTTACTGTCTTCTCTGTTAGCTAACGTGAGAGCATGGTGTCTTTAGTGTGTGGGAAGGCCACTGTAACTTTGTGGGAATTCAGTCTCCACTCCCACCTGACTGGTGCTTCGACGTAATCGTACAGAAGGAATCTTTTTCAGTATCTGAGTTGAACGTCATGTTACAGGTGAAAGAAAATGATTGACAGAAACCGGTTACCTAACCCTCCCGAGAACAAGGCAGGGTAGAAATACATGTTGGTAGTGAGAATACCCACTCTGGGCGATATAAGACATTCCTTCAAGGGAGCTTAGGAAAACATCTCAGATTTTAAAGCAATAGGAGCCCAGCATCCATCCCCAAAAGTCCCAAATAATGCTTAGCTTGCTGTGTCTAAGTCTGCTGTGCCCCGTCGGAGGTAGTCAGGGCATCTCCTACTCCTAACCAATAAGGGGACGGATGCTTTCACCTGCCGGGAACCTTTATTTTCAGAGGTCCTCATGTTATCTGTGTCAGTCTCATGTTTATGGATGTTCAACTGGGCAACTGAAACGTAAACCTTAGCACAGAAAACAATTTATCATTGAGGATGATGTGTGTGTGTGTGTGTGTGTGTGTAACTGTCTATGGTCAGAATTTTCAGTCTTTTGGTGCTTGGTTTTTGGTTGGGCACATTAAATAAGGTGGTTTGACTCACCCCAAAGGGGGTTCTAGGTGACCGCCCTCAGGGTCTGGTCCTCCCAGCCAGTGTGGCTCTGGGACATGTCCTCCTCCCGCCTTCTCCCCGTGGCCCCCAGAGCATGAAAGGCAGGCAGGTCCCAGCGTCTTGCTCTGATTCGCAGGGAAGTGGAGGAGTGCTCACCCAGGATAAGAACAGTCTTGTCAAATGCCAGTTGGGCCCCTCATTTGCCAGGTATGATCCTGGGGAACAGACCAAACCATGATCGCCACTGCCCTCGGGTGACTCTGTTCCTAAGGGACCCCATCTAGTTTCCGAGGGGAAGGGCCTGACTGTGTGACCCCACCCTACACAGGGAAGTGAAGGGACCCTGTGGCATTTTCTTCTACCCCTTTCCCATCTGGGGAGGCAATCAGAGAAATGTGGCTTTGCTCTAAGTCCTGAACAGCTTTTAAGTAAACTTAACATCATGAGCACAGATGGAAACATCCAGATAGGGAGGGACCTGGTGCCAGGTGGCTCAGCCCCACGCCTCTGGTTCCGGTGTCACATTTGGGCCTTTGCTGTGGCTTGAAGCTCGTGGGTGCTTGGGGTCCTGGGACCTGGGGGAAGGTGACGTTCACAGTTGGGTTCTATCGCTCCATGGATGCCCGAGCTCACTGCAGCCTTCTCTCCCTGGACCCCAGGCTCACTCTGGCCCCTGCAGTACCCTGTTTGCAGAACGGGTCCAGACCAGAATCTGTCTGGGAGGGGAATATCTGCTCTCCCCTCTCAGATTTGCCTCTCATGTCCGGCTTCTGGGAGCTCCCTTTGGTGACATGGGAACTGACCTGTCCCCTTCACTGGAGTCGGGGGGCGGGCAACTTCTGCCACATATGCACAGGCATTTTCACGTAAAGCGTCATTTTTTGTGCCTGAGCCTAAAATCAGGACACCATCCAGATTCACTTCATTCCCCTTGCATTTTGAAAAGTGAACAATCAGATGTCATCATTAGAAGGACGACTTTGAAATCAGATGCCCTCAGCCAATGACACAATTCAGAGTCACTGCACCCTCTCTTCCAGTCTTAATTTGCTTTAAGCCCAGCCTCAAAGAAAAGCAACAAAAAAGTTCCCAGCTCACAGTTCTCAGATATTTTACACTAGTACCATCATCTTTAAACTGCAAATACAGTTAAGCAAATCACACATACCACCCATTACTAGCTGATCATCACTGACTAGTATTTCAGGGCACATGGCTTGGTAATGGATCACTGAGAGGCTAGTTTCCTGGATGTGCTAACTAACTCACTGTTCTGGATGTACCATACGTCCTGATACCTGTACTGGAAGTGGGGCTGTGCTGCTTCATTTACAGTTCATCAGCCTAAGAGCAATGGCACCTCAGTTCAGTAAAAAAAAAAAAAAAAAAAAAAAAAACCCCAAAAACCCTCTGCCAACAGTGAATGATTCTGAGTGGCCTAAAAACTTGCAAACGGTGAACATTCAACAGGGGTCTTATTACAACCAACCTGTGAGAATACTGCGGTTTGTTGTGCGAACACCAAACCAGTATATAGCATGCATTGTACTACGGGAACCTTGTATTTAAAGGCCAAGAGATGAGGAATTGTTGGCACAGTTGGAGAGAAGGGTACATTTATTAACAATGAGAAGTGCAACCCCTTCCTTATTTATGCCTTACGGACAGAAGGGTGTGAAGCATGAGGGGGTGTTTACCTGTGGGACTCTGAAGGAGTGGGCACCCGGGAGGGCAGGGAGGGACCTGTCTTTTCTGTTTCCATCCTGGATGACTTAGCACACTCCTGGTGCTTGACCGACGTTATATAAACACCAGTAACTAAGCACATTTTTAGATCTTTTTTCAAATGGCTTGTGTAAAACTTGGTTAATGTACAACAGTTGGTTTGAAGCTATCATGTAGAAATCTGCCTCTCCAAGTACTCAGAAATAAATGGAAAAATTACATCTTGTGGGGACGTCGTGTTCTACATGTAAGGTGTTATGAGTTCGGTGGTATGTACAGAGCACGGTGTGCGGCTTGATGACTTTCCTCATGGGGAGTGCACCGTGCCATCAGCGTCCACAGGAAAACTTGGGACGTCCCAGTGCCCAGGAGTCCCCACCCTGAGTGGTGGACACAGGAGTCCCAGGTGCCCCACAGCCAGCAGAGCCAGTTTCCTGGGGGTGCAGTGGGCTCTCATGGCCTATTTAATGTGCATTTTCCTGATGACTGATGGGACTCGCTACCTTTCTGTATGTTTATTAGCTATGTGCATATCCTTCTTTGTGACTTGCGGGTTCATTTTTTTTGCCAGTGTTCTATGAGGCTGCTTGTCTGTTTCTTATTGATTTGAGGATATTCCCTACATCTGCTGGAAATGAGTTATTTGTAGATCTACATTACAAATATAATTTTCCATTCCTTGGGGATCCATTTTTCACTCCCTTCACGCTGTCTTTCTGATCAAGGAAAGTTCTTTATTTTAATCTAGAAAGGCATCATTTTCTTCCAGCACGATGGGCAGTTTGCATCCTGGTTAAGAAATCTTTACAGGCTCCAAGGTCATGAAGATGCTGTTTTCTTCTAAAAGCTTTGCTGTTCTACTTTGCATGGTGAGATCTGTACCCTTTCGGGCACAGATAGTTTTCTCCAGTGTGAAGTAGGGGCTTAAGGTATGTATTTTCCTTGAATCAGCACCTGTTCATCACCATTTATGAGGATCATCCTCCCCCTTTATGTCTGTGGAACATACATCCTGGACTGTTTATTCTGCTCCATTTGCCAGTTCATCTGCTCTTATGCAAACACAACATCAGCACAGTGTTTTGCCCTGCAGACAGGCATTTCTCACTACGACAGAAGCCTTAGTTCAGTTGTCACTTGTGAAATCCCATCATGGAGCCCCTGGAGGAGAGAATTCACCTACCTTCTCTGACCTCATTCTGCCACTCATAAATGTCACCGAGCTCCCTGCTGGTGTCATTAAAGTGACTGAACATGAGTCACAAGCATGTCACAGAAAAGCAGTGACCATCTTCACACCTCAGCACTGAAAGAAGTCTCTGACAGGGTCTCGGAGAATGTCAGGGTGACTGGGTAAGCGTAGGTGTAAGATGACTCATTTTTACGATAAAATATTAGTTCAGACCCACAATCCAAAGTGGGGATACAGATCCACTGGCCCTGGACTGAATTTTGCTTAGGTCCTCTGAAAAAGTGAATTAAGAAAGTGATAGACAAGAGTTATCTTGTAGGGGAAAATGTTGATCCTTTCTAAGAGGACAAGTCGATATAGCATATGCTATTGTAAGGCATTTTAATGTTATTAATTTACATCCGTCCCCCACCCTCACCCAAGAACCAGCAAAAGTCGATACCTGCTTACCTTACTTTCCCTTAGTGAGTGTACTTTTTAAAAAAGCACACGCCAGCCCTGGCTGATGTGGCTCAGAGGATTGAGCGCCAGCCTGCAAACCAAAGGGTCGCCGGTTCAATTCCCAGTCAGGGCACATGCCTGGGTCGTGGGCCAGGTCCCCAGTAGGAGGCATGCAAGAGGCAACCACACATTGATGTCTCTCTCCCTCTCTTTCTCCATCCCTTCCTCTCTCTCTAAAAATAAATAAATAAAATTTTAAAATCTTAAAAAATAAACCACACACCATTCTGAGTGCTCTAGAAATCAGGCTCTGCGATGGCTCCTGGTGGCTTTCTCCATGGAGAGCCGGGGCCACTGAGCTTTTCTTGGGCCTGGATTGGATTTTTGTCTTGACCAGTCCCCGGGATGAAGAGGAGGCAGAGCAGGTACACAGCACTTCACACAGAAGTGATGCTACATTGCGTGAAAAACACACCAGCATCAGAAAACAGGAAAAGCATGTCAGGGTCTCTGGCCAGCATTCGGTACTGCATTTCAACCCACACAAACACCGTCTCTTTGCTGTCTCAACTTTGACGTCAACGCAGAGCAGATTTTGAAAATCCCCGAAAGATTTAATAAATTCTGGGCATGAAATTATTGTTCAAAACCAGCAGAGCGAGTGTGGTTAATGGCACGTAACAGTTTCCCTTCATTTGTCAAGAAGAGCACTTCATAAATTATGCCTCCTGAGTGCCGATGGTCACCTGCTAGCAGAAGACAAGTACCCTATGTTTTCATGCTGGTCGCTCACAGTCACCCTTGACATTAAAATTCTGTAAGGCTCCACAAGTCCCCAGGAAGGAGCCTTCCTGAGGTCCTTTTCTCTGAGGCCAGGGCAGTCCCAGCTGGGTGTCTCAGCGTGTCACACTGGTGTCATACGGTGTGTGTGTGTGTGAGGCAGCGTGAGCACAAGTATGGTGAGTGTGAATGGCAGTGTGAGCACATGTCCTGGGTGTGTGTGTGTGAGTGTGTGGGTGTATGTGTGTGAGTGTGTGAGGCAGCATGAGCACATGTACAGTGTATGTGCACTAGGCAGTGTGAGCACATGTCGGTGTGTGTGGTCGTGCACGCCTGTGCTGTCAGCAGGGGGAGGGCAGCCCCCGTGCGTGGTTGGCATGCACATGCACCCACTGAAATGCATCACTGGATGCCGAGCTGGCTGCGGGAGGTGGGCCAGCTGCGAGCTACGAGACATGCTTCCAGAAGTCTGTGCTCTGGCTGGTAGCTGCCTGGCTCACGGTGCCTGTTAGGGTGGTAGCCCCAACCTCCAGGCACAAGTGCATTCCTGTGCAGGTGTGAGGGGCACCCTTGGGTGGGAACTAACCTGTCACAGAGTCCACACATGCTTACAGTCATAATGGAGGCTCTTCCGTGGGCATCACGGGCCAAAGGGCCCCCATTTTCTGCAAACCTGAGTCTCTCTGGGAAGACCAGGGGCAGAGTTACACCTTCACTTTTTTATCATTGAAATGAAAGCAGCAGGGACTGAAATCGAGAGGGAGAGAGAAGGACAGGGCCCCACCTGCGCACAGGAAGGGCAATTCAGCCAAACCTGTTGCATGTTCTTCTGCACAGACAACTGATCCATTCCCTCCACACCCCCTACAGACTTCTCACTGAACGGGGTCGGTGTGCCAGGGACTACGTGAATTGCTGGGGACAGAGCTGTGACCCTTCAGACACTGTCAGGAGGGACATATGGGGCACGTACGTCATCACCCCGTGGCACGCACGTGTGGATAGGAAAGGCGCACTGGGTCTCACAATAAAAGGCTCAAGCTTGGCGCTGGGGAGGGGCTGAGGCAGATGACAAGGGCTTTCAAAGGAGCACCGCTTGGGAGTAAAAACAAGCTTTGTGTCCCCACAGTGCCTACCCCAGTATGGACCCTGTGCTGTAAGAGGGCCATGCCTGCAGGGAAAGACCCTGGGACCCACCCGCTTGAGAGGGGCGGCAATCAGCCCTAGCCCCAGGATGGACACACGGGCCATCCAGGGCACCTGGAGTCTGATGGTCCCAGCCAGCCCCTTCCAGGTCCCTGGCTGACTGAGAGCAAGCAGCAGGCTCCTATAGGAAGCCATGGACCCCGGCACCAACTCCCGTCACCACAGCCTCATTTTACAGTTCCTCGAGAGCGGCTGAGGAACCTGTCCAAGATTACTTGGTGGGAGGTCTGGGAGCGAAACCCAGGACTTCTGGGACCCAGCTCACACTCACATCGAGTCGGCCATGTTGCCTTTCACAGTGAAACCAAGCACCCCAAGATCTCCAGACAAAGGTCCCCATACCCAGTTTTTGAATGATGTCATAGCTTTCGGTCTTACTATGGGATGGCACTGGGCCAAACCCTGTGTGGGTGGGCATTAATTCTGCCAGTGCCTGTGACAGGTCAGCTGCATGCCAGACAAGTCTCCGAGGCTGAGAGGCCAAGGGGAATGGCACCTGCAGTGTGCCCACTCCAGCAACAATTGGGTGGTGGGCATGCGATCTGCCAAGAAGCTAATGGATGGACAAGGTCGGCCAGTGATGAGTGACATGCGTCTCTCCTGACACCAAGTTTAAGAAGTGGGCACTGCAACCGTTTTGCAGCTGGAGAAGCTGGGGCTCTGGGAGGTTGGTATATATGTCTACCGTCCCAGTTTTCCAGCTTGAGCTCAGACTTGATTTTGGATTTAAATCCAGATCCCTCCAACTCTGCACCATCACCTACACAGTTGCTGTCAAGGAATGGAGTAGCGTTTCCATCTATCCTTCCCTCCTCTTGCTTTGATTCCCATGGCCCCTGCTACAAAGGCAAGGGGACAGGAGAGGCTTCAAGGGCTGCAGGGGTGACACCTGGGTCCCCTCCTGAGGTCGCTGCATCTCCTATCCCAGGAGGGGCTGGGCCCACATTTGGGCAGAACCCGTGCCTTCTGTTCTGAGAATGCTACATAGACCCGAGCGGGGAAGGGGGCTGCTTGGACACCAGAGCTTCCTCAGTTTATCTTTTCTCTCCCCTCAGGTGCTGACGAATGTGTTTGAGTGAAGAAGACAGAAAAGGAAGCCGAGCAATTTGTCACCATAACATTTTCCCTCCAGCCTCATAATGAATTGCAGCTCTTGGAGTTTATCAATCACTCCCCAAACTGCTCTTTCGGGTACCGCCTCGGGAGCTGGCCCCAGGCTGGGCCCCTGGGGCAGCGTTTGCACAGCCTGTGTGAGCCACCTATGGGCCACGGGCTCCAGCCAGCGGAGCATCCGGTTCACTGAGCACCCGTGACCAGGGTTAGGCAGCTGCTGAGGCTGCACTTCCTCCTCTTCTCTCAGTGACAGTCCCCCACCCCCAACATCCTGGGAGACCCTGCCCTGGTGAGCTCACTGAGATGCAAACAGAGGAGGCCCAGAGGCTGAGGGGACACGGTGTGCAGGGACAGAGCTGCCCTATGAACCAGAGTGTCCACGTTGATCTTCTGCCTTCCCAGGAGCACAATCCCAGTTCCTGAAGAATCAACCCGTGTCCTTCACGCATATCCACACATGGGTTCTCAAAGTGCGTTCTCTGATTCCCCAAACCTTATCTTTGTCCTTTGGCTTGGCCTTGTCCAAGGGAGGTAACAAGCTGTCAATCACACAGGCTTCTCAACTCCACCCCCCCCCCCCCCCCCCCCCCCCCCCCCCCCCCCCCCCCGCCAGCTCCGTCACCCTCAACCAAGGCCTTTCTCAAGCATCCTCGAGTCCCACTGCAAAGCTTCCCATGTCCCCCCAACAGGAGGCAGGGGGAAAATGGTGAGGGTGAAAAAATCCAGCCTTAGGGTGACCTAAATTGCTTGATGGTGGGGAAGAGAAGTCAGCAAGTATTTTCAAGAATCAACGGAATCGTTTGTTGTTAGCATTTCTGGAACTCGTCCTCCATAACCAGAGGCCAATAACAAGTGGATTCTCACCCACCACGTGGGCATCTTCAGAATCCAACAGCGTGCACCCAGGAAAGGTGCTGACAGCTCCCACTTGTCCATCACAGCTTCCCACACCTACGCCTATGGACCGCACTTTTAAAAAATTTTTTTATTTTGAGGTTGGATATGTCCAATTTGGACCAGCTTTTACAATGTTGTCACTAGCACACTTGTCATCAGAATTAGTACAAGACCAATGAAACACAAGCCCGTGAGGGCTGGAGATACTGCTCCCCACCCTTCCCAAGTATGCCCTGCCCTCTGGGGAGAGAGGGGAACACGTTTCCTGAAGACAGGGAGATACTGTGCAATTAGTTGATGGCTAGAAAAACATGACTTTTATTTCGATTGTCAAAATAAAGGTCACGATTTATCCCGACAGGTTTCACTAGGATCCCCTGCCATCTGTTCCTGCTTATGCAGACCAGCTGCAGGAGCAATCTTGACCCTCCCCAGGCCACAGCAGGAAGGCCTGCTGCCCAAGGGCAGACCTCATGCTGGGGCCGGGCAGGCAGGTGTGATTGCAGAACACAGGACTTCCCTCTTTCCCACTCACTCCAGTGTCTCATTCACAAACTGGGTGCACGAGAGGAGCACCCCACAAACACTGCGGTCACATCGCTGGGGATGATCAGGGCTGGAAAGTGCCCTCAATGTTGCCCAAACACTCTGTGACCTGAGAAGCCACTCCCTTCTGGACCTAAGGGTCTCCATTAAAAACACCCACCGACCAACAGCACTGAAACTCTCAAGATGATTGAAGTTGGCAATCAGTGATTTCTCTCTGAATTTTCACAGTCCTTTGATACTCTTGATGGAATATTTAGGGACTTAAATGATGCACATTCTTCTCTCGTCATCAGGCTCGGTAAGAGAAATGTCATTCTTTCACAATGTCCCCAAATAACAGAGCTGCCCAAAATGTGTCCCTGTGCAGACACGACCACCGACCCTCAGGTGGCTTCTTGCCCATGTCCTCACGGTACCGAGATAGAAGAAGCTCTGCACTCACCCATGTGAACAGGGAAAAGGTGAATACCCAAGCTACTTAAATTCGGAGCGCTTTCCCTCTGTCCTCATTTGAATTTAATTTTCAAATCACAACATAACCGATTCAAACAGTACATCCAGAGGAGCCAGAGAAGAGTGAAAATAGAAGCCAGACTGGCAGAGGGGACCTTCACCTGGTGAGTGGTAGCTGATGTATTTGCAGACAGGAAAGAGAGCTGATTTATAAATGATCTTGGTGAGGTAAAGGCTGCTGCCGACATTTTAAAATTACTGTTTGATTACATATGACATTTAAAAAATTTTTTTAAAGATTTTATTTATTTTTAGAGAGATGGGAAGGGAGGGAGAGAAACATCAATGTGTGAGAGAAACATCAACCGGTTGCCTCTCACGTGTCCCCAACTGGGGAACCCGGCCCGCAACCCAGGCATGTGCCCTGACCGGGAATCGAACTGGCAACCTTTGGGTTCCCAAGGCTGGCACTCAATCCACTGAGCCACACCAGCCAAGGCTATATATGAAATTCTTAATTACACAAGCAATGTAGGAATACACTTCCCTTTCCAAAAAGTAAAATAAAACACTGCAGACAGAGTGGAAGTCCCTCTGAGCAGCGCCCCCTCCTCCCCACCCTGAGTTCCTGTCTGGGGCGCGTCTTTTTCTTTGCCTTTACATCCTTTTGGATATAGAATGATAGAGACGTAAAATTATACTGTTTAGTGGTACAGGTAGCGCTGTTTTCCACTCAGTGCAATGACTTGCGTTTCCATCCCTCTTCTAACAGCCCTTCCATTGTTTCAAGCTTCTCACTGTAAACACAGCTGCCATGGCCAAGTGAGTGCGTGCGCCTGCCCCTCCGCACACCTGGGCCCAGGTGAGCTGCTCTTCAAAAGTGGCTGTGTTCTTTCATAGTCCCACCGTTTCCAGTGTCTGTGCCAGCATGTCGCATTTCCAAACTCTTCTGGTTTCGATAGTCTGTGTGTGACGAATGGCGTCTCCTGGTTTTAATGTGTATTTCTTTAATTAGAGAGCTGGTTATCTTCCCCTGGATAGTCTTCTCTTATCTGCTCTACTTACTGTCTGATCATTTTTCTACTGGGTTTTAGGAGTAATGAATTTCCTTCTTCTCCTTTTTTTTAAAAGATTTTATTTATTTATTTTTCAGACAGAAGGGAAGGGAGGGAGGAAGAGAGGGAGAGAAACATCAATGTGTGGTTGCCTCTCGTATGCCCGCTATTGGGGACCCGGCCCACAACCCAGGTGTGTGCCATGACTGGGAATCGAACCAGCGACCCTTTGGTTTGCAAGCCAGCACTCACCAGCCAGGGTTGAATTTCCTTCTAATATTTATTGCAAATGTATCTTCCCATGTTGCATACAGCATGCCCCTTCCCACAATATTTTAGTGTGTCATTCACGAGAATAAGGACATTCTTTATGGAACCAAAGTACCAACATTAAACTTAAGAAATTATGCATCAAGGCTATGATTTTACCTAAGCTACCATGTACGTTCTAATCATATTTTTATAATAATTTATGTTCTGAATAGCATGCTTCTCCTCTAGTGCATGTGGGTCTCCCCAAACCCTCCTCCTCCATCACCCTTCAGCATTTTCAAAGTCCATTAAGAAACGTCAGGGGCGTCACTCACAGAGGCCCGGGGAGCTTTGCACAGGTGAGCTCTTGGGGTCCCAAGGTCCGCACACTCCCTCCTAGTCTCATGTTCACCCCTTTCCCCAGGGAGCCAGCCTGGGTGTAAATTCAAGTCAGAAACCAATGGCCTCTGCTACCTGCCCGAGCCTCCTGGTCAGCTTCCCCCACTCTACTGCACAGCCCAGGAGTCCCCACACAGGGAGGAGGGGAGGATCCCCTCGCACGGGGCTCTGCTCTCCAGGGCACTTTGGTCTCATCATGCACTTGTTCTATGTGGGAACCTCATGCTAGAGTGACTCTTCAGCAGGAGGTAGGCCAGAGGCGTTGAGATGTTAACTGTGAAGCCAGCAGGGGCATGGGCCAAGCCCCCACCTGGCATTGTCTTGGTGGGAGAAAGAAGCTGAGCCAATCTGGCAGCTGTTATTGACACTTCCGATGACGATGACGATGACGTGTGAGGCGGGAGGGAGTGCGGAAACAGTAGCAGATGATGGCAGCGAGACCAAGGCCTCTGACAAGATGTGCGTTATCTGCCTCTGAAAAATGCCGCCCCGGCACCAAATGCTCCTGGCTGATACAAGAGCCACCCCAATCAAACAGCATTATTTCACATCTCCCTCATGCAGGCTGCTGGCCCACGTGTCTGCCCTCTAACAGGGAGCCTCTAGATTTCCAGCAGAATGGTATGGAAGTAGCACCCTGTGCTCATCCTGGTTCCTGCATTCGAGAACAGCACCGATCACCTCACCTTGCTGGTGAAAATGAAAGGTAAGGGACCGGAACCAGGTGTGATGCACTCCTCCAGCGCCGTGTCTCATGAATCTCTGAAGGTCTGAAGGCATTTGCAGGGAGTGGGTGGCATGAATGGAAATGTGGAGTTTCTGTTCCCAAGAGTTGTGTTCAGAATTTGTCTTGCTTGTACAGGATACATGAAGCAGGTTGAAGGAACGACGTCACGCGCCAAGCCATTCAACTTGAACCTTTGTAATGGTGGAATTCCATCTGCCCAGTCAAAGATCAACTCACCCCGCCAGATGTGGGGAGAGTCCCCATGACTGTGAATGAATATCAACTCTCGCCTGCAAGTGCAGAGCACTGACTAGAATGAGCAAAACAAAACAGAATTTTTTAAATAAAATCTCTAATGTTAAAATGTAGGCAGGGCCTGGGGAGGGTGTCTAGGAGCCACCCTGAGGACCACAGGCGTTAACAACTTAGGGAACCAGGAAGCATCTTCTCTGAGAAGCAGTGCACCCGTCCTGCTGACACCCCCATCCTCTGTCTCGTCTCCTGGGCACAGCTCCAGGGAGAAGCTTTGTGTTTGTCCTCACTGACTTCTCACAGCATCCCCAGCCAGAGGCTGTGCCGTGTACCTTTTTCATGGAGAGCTCCCTGTTCTTCCTTGAGCAAAGAGAAGAGCAGGCTCAGTGGGCCCCACGGTTATGGATGTCAGACCTCAAACCCAGCCCCACCGGGGGAGGGGTGGCAGGGTCCCCAGCCTCCACCCCTTCTGTGGTACAGAGGGAAGGAGCCGGGCCCCCTGAAGAAAATTGGATGGGACCTAACCAGCCGAAAAAACAAGACTACACATTGATCCTGACGGGAAGTCATCGAGAGTCAGCGACAAAATTTCCAAGCTGTCACAACAGTTCAATGTGCGTTCACTTGGAGCGTGGGGCACTGAGAACTCTGATTCCCCAGCAGACAGTGGTGACAAGCGGTGGGAATGAATGGGCCATTATGAGTCTAATTTGCCGAGGCTGAGCGCCCCTGGAACAGCCCAGCGCAGAAACACCACCCTCTCTAGCAGCAGCTCTCCCTGCGGGTGCAATGGCACTGCTGACAGACAGCAGGGACTGGTGCTGACCTCTCAGCCCTTTCTGGGATCAGTAATCCAGCTGTCCTGATGCCAGCACAGCCCTGTCTGGGCTGCACAGCTGCTGAGGCCAAGCTGTGATGCCAAGCCGGTTTGCAGCCAGGACTGTTTGCCAGAGCCCACAGCTTGCAGCAGCACCTCTCGCCACCAGCAACACCCCCGCCCCTCGCCCCTAGGGAAGCTCCTGTCAACCTCTGCACTCTTCTGGGGGGCCAGGAGACACCGGGCACTATCCTTGCCTCCAGGAGCTGAGCACGCCTCTGGAGCCTCAGCTAGGAGAGAAGCAGTACACGCCTCCCTCCTTCCCTGCTGGCCTGCCTCGACCGCTTCCTCCTCCCACCACACTTCCTCTTCCTGTCTATACTTCTGGGAGCCACATGCCCTCCTGTCTCCTGCAGTGCTGGTGGCAGAATGGCTGACACACAGGTAAGAAAGACAAAACACACATCCTCAGTCTGGTACTTTCAAAAGCTGACCTCATCAGCCAAGAGCACGGTTCCTGTAGCCAAGCTAGCAGACTGGGCAGAAGACTGTTCTGACCACGGGCACTCGAAATGCTCCCAAGACAGAAAAGCAGAGGGGAACAGGGATCACTGAGGCTCCAGAGAGAGCTGATGTTTTGTAGCCACATACACGTGTGTCCCAACACACAGCAAAACAGCCTACTTTGAAACTCATCAAGAGCCTTGTGGCCAAAGTCCCTGAAGATACAGACCAACCTGGAAAGATGCTCCTTTTTCAGGAATGTTCTGTGGGCAGCATTCAGGGCAAAATGCTCACTCTCTGGCAGTGTGCACGGTGTCTTGCCCAAGCATGTGACACAGCAGGCTTGTCTGCTAAGGTCTTGCCTGGGGTTCCAGGACCATAGGCTGGCTCCCTGGGGTGGGCCAGTTGCAGCATACTGTCAACTAGAAACAGTATGAACTGACAAACTATATCCTTGCTCTGTAATATTGTGCCTACAGGTGGCATACATTGCCTGCAGCCCTGTGTCATTGGCCAAAACCTATCACAGAGCTGTCCCTGAGCTCCACAGGGTGGAATGTGTCATCGTCCACAGGGGAGGGCATGGCAAAGAGGGACTCGATCACACAATGAATCACACAAAGCAGGGAGAGTTATGGGTGTCACTCTGGGAGACAAGGGGCCAATGGAAGCGTCCCAGGGCAGAGCTGCCGAAGGACAGGCCTGTCCCAACCTCACTGCCAAACATGACTTCTATCTCCCCAACAGCTAATAATGTCCATCATGCACACAGTGCTGTGTGGGTGTTTGCTGGGAATCCAGGAGGGGAGATGCATTTCACATCTGAGCCTGTGCAGAGGAGGCAAGAGACCAGCCACAGGGCGTCAGGAGCCCACGAGAACGGAAGTCCAGAAATGTGGCTGAGAAACGCTGCCCCTGAGAACCTCCACAAAGTGCCCTGGAATCCCACCCATGTGGGGTAAGAGACTTGAACGAATTTTCTCTAAATCTCTGCCTTCTCTGCTAAGATCTAGGTGACAACACCATAACCAGCATGCATTTTTTTAAATGAGAAACTAATTGGCACGTGTCACGGTGGTTCTGAAAACTCCAACCATGTCTGTCAGTGAAGGGAGAGATTGAAGTGAGACTGGTGAGCAGAGGTTCCTCTTGGCTTCCACTCGAGCTTCCTCAAAGGGATCCCTGAGCAACCTTCACCCGTGTGCATTGCGAAGGGGCTGTGAGTAGGCTTCCTTCTTCGCTGCTAAAGGGAAAGACTCCTAAATGTTACCCAGAGTTCTGCTGCCTTATTTTCATCACTTAGTTCCCTGTGAGCCCGGACTAATTAAAGTACCTCTCTTCAAGCATGAGAAGGCCGTTGTGCTTTTGGGAGGATGCTGACTGCTCTGGACACCATCTCTCAGAACAGGGGATGAAAAGAGGGGAAGCTTGGCCCCTGGGTGTGTGGGACAACTGCGGTAACAGCAAGCCAGTCTGGCCCGCACCTGGGGACTTGCTTGCTGGCATTCTTTCCTATAGGTAGTACTTTCCACAGATACTGAAATCAAGGAGCCAGATATATTGTCACTGAGAAGCCACTGTAAGCAGTGACAAGTTCCAACTTTCTAGCTGTTATTAGCAGCAGAGGGGGAGAATGGACTGAGGGAACTGAACTGGCTCGGAGCTGGCCCCCTCCCTGGTGGTGGGCTGCTGGTCCTGCCCACCGGGCTGGCCTACAGCTCAGTTCCTAAAGAAGAGAGGTCCCCAGGGCCTGGAGGAGCTGCCCTCGGGGGAGTCAGAGAGCACTGGGTGGTGTGGTGGACATGGAGACCCACTACCTGATTTCTTCCAGGAAGGGCCTGCTGCCGGCTGCCCCGCCATTGGCCTCCATGGGGTTTTTCTCCTCACAGAAAGACTGCCAGTCCCAACCAGAGCCCACGCCGGGTGACCGGGCAAACAGGCCTGGACGTTCATACCCAATGGGAGCCACTCTGATTGGCATGCTGGGTCCACAGCCCACCAGGGGGCCGGCACTTGCTGAGTCTGCACAAAATCAGCTCCACCCATCTCTCCCCTACCCTCACAGGTCACTTCAGTCTGCTCCTGCACAACCCAAGCATTTTCCTTTTCCAGGGGGGAGACCAAGACCTGAGACTTAGGGTTTCTCACACGCTGGGAAGAGAGTGTGATATATCTGAGGTCCAGGTCCTGGGACTCCAGGCTTCGTGCCTGTCCTCCTGTCAGAGGCCACGTTTGAGGCCTAGCTCCTGGCAATCAAGCAGGCCCCGCCATAGCGAGACTGGGGCATATCCCCACAGCAAGTGTGGGAGGGAGGAGGAGGCTCTGTACGTGCATCCACTGCCTCATTGCTTTACCCCACAGGGACCTGCAAGCTCCCACCCAGCCCAGACTGCATGCTCCCAGCGCCCAGGACAGCACAGCCCCACTCCTGTGGAGTCCATGGGGCGGTGGTGGGGACAGAGGCCACCCGTTTAAAATAATCACACAAAGACAAGGGTTCACTTGTGAAATGGAATTGATTCCCTGCAGAGAGGGAGCCAAAATTGCAACCTGAAGAGTGTTAGCAGTCAGCTAGACTTTGGAAAGGGAAGCTATGGAGGAATGGGGAGGAAGCACTCCAAAAACAGAGTGGTAAGGGTGCCCCATGCTTTCCTGGATGCTCAGTGGACAAATTCAAAGGTGTCAGCTGACATATAGAACAGCATGAAAACCTGAGGTGTGGAATAGCATGAACAGATGCATAAAATGGCATGAACAGATACATGGAACAGCATGAGCATGCGTGGAACAGCATGAACAGAACAGATGCATGGAATATCTTGAACTAGATTAACTACCATTGTGACTCACAAACAAGCTACAAATAACCAACACTAAAACAAAATAAAAGAGGGAAAAATAAAGTAGCATCAAAACCCAGATTTTTACCAATGAAGGAAGGAATGAGAAAGGAGGATGAAAGAAAAGAAGCAAAATCTGTGAAATCCATCATTGGCTATCAAGGGGAGTTATGGGTTGTGTTTGTTTAGAAAGTTTAAAAAGGATGATTATAGCTTTAGGAATGTCAGTGGGGTGGTTCATAATTTTATTATAAATGATGGTTTTAAATTAGAGCTACCTTTCAAATCCTTAAGATAGAAAATGAAGTACAATGTAAACATTTATCAAAAATCAAAAGAGAAAAAAGGACAACAGCAGACATGAAGTGGGATGGCAGGTGAGGAAAACAGAACGGTGATTATGAAAACAAATGGGAAGTGGCGATCTCAAGCTACTTAAAGATTTTTTTATGTTAGTATTAAGTTGCCCATAACATCCATTTTTGCAGCAGAAACATAGTGAAAGTTAACAATAATCTCATGGGCTAGAATCATGCCCATGAACTTCATTCAGACCAAGTGACAGCGAGATTAATCCTGGAGAGCAGAAGGTTTAAAAGTAAAAATTTTACACGAGTCTTGTAAGCATGTAGGTGAAAACTATAAAAATACACGAGAAATAGAACAAAAACACAGTTCGGGGGAGAATGTAACTCACCATAATCAGTCTATTACAGATTGAAGTACAGAGAGATTAAATGAGGACGGAAAATATGGGAGAGACAATAAACCCGGCATGTCTACTAGATGCATACTGATTTCATAGCTCACAAATATGGATCACTTTATCTTTTGAGGTACACAGACTTGGTCTAAAAAAATGATCACATACTAAATCATAAAGAAAATATCTATACATACACAGGAGCAGAGGTTTTATGGATAATATTTTGAGATGACAATGTAGTAAGTTAAAAATTCAAGAAGATACTATAAAGAAAAATATTCAGTCAAATAGAAATTAAGAATAATGCCCTACACATTGCTGATGAATCAGAAACCAGAACCACGAGAGAGAGAAAGGGAGAGAAGGGAGAATAAGTGAGAAAGAACGTTTGGAACAGAAAATAGCATCAAGGGACGAATAAAAGAAAGAAATGATACCAGAAAAAAAGTTGAAAAAGAAATGAAATGAGAAAAAAAAAAAAAAAGAAAGAAAGGAAAGCAGGAGAGTGTAGGGCTTTTAAGATCCCCAAATCTGAGATCAGCTGGACCCGGGTTTGTATCTTCATTCCGACACACAGCTCTGCAGCTTTGAAACATGCAGTTAATTTCTGTGTGACCCATTTCCCCGTGTTTCTCATTTAAAATGGGAAATAAATATGGGTAGTCACCATGTCATTTTTATAGCGATGTTATAAAAATTAAATTAGATCATGCCTAGTGACGTTCAAAACACTGATGAAAAATTCCGGTGTCTGATGAAAACTGCTCAGGGTTTGATCAGCCCCACCAGGGAGCAGTGGTCGCTGGGATGTCTGTGTGGTTGGTGGTGGCCACCGCAGGGCCAGTGAATGTTAGCTTTGGGTGGAAAGAACCATAAAGCATGTAAGCCTCTGATCAACCTCCTCACGGTGCGTGAAAAACAAAACTCAGCATGAGAAGTGAGGACAGAAACCCAGCTACTAATAGGAAGAGAAAAGTTCAAAGTATATGGCCACATTACGGAGAGTTGTATGATAAGGAATTTACGTATTTCGATGATACTCTTCATACTTCACATGTGTGTGTGCGTTCGGTGTGTGTCTGTGTGGGTGTGAGTGTGCATGAAGATGCTAGACACACACACACACACACACACACACAAAATAGGGCAAAGGCAAAACGGAGACAGGAATAAGTCACAAAAATTTCCAAGAGGTCCTCACGGATTTACTGATATCAGATAATGCTGATTTTCAAAACATTTGACCACAGAACACAGAACTAAATGTTTGAACAAATGTGAGAAAAAACACAAAGGGAAAGATAGCTTAAAAAAAATAGACCTCTGTGTTCTCCAAAAATAGCAAAAATCACAACAAAACCAGGGAGTATCTTTATCAGCTGTATTGCAATGAAATGGCATTTTGGTCTCTCTCTCTCTCTCCAGCCTCCTCCCCTCACTCCACTATGTTAGGAAACAGATGATCCCTACATCTCATCTTGAGCTGAATGTGCCGAGCACATAGTAGTCCCTCAATGAGTGTACGGCTGTGGACCCGTCAATCATGCTAGGGACACACGGAAAATGGCTCTTTACAAAAAGCAGAACTCTGACGAGAAGACTGGCATACAGTGAACAGTCCCAGCTCCCCAGCGATCACAGAATTGCAAATTAAAACAGCCAGATATTGCCATCTTGCACCTACTTTATTAGCAAAACGTCCAACAAGATCCCAGCCTGCTGGCTGGAAGTGACAGGGCTGCCCCCTCTCTGGAGCGAGGACTCACTTAAGATTTATCAGGATGGTTTCAGCATTGCTGCTTCTTTGATTTGCTTATAAAACAGGCAGTAAAAACCGAGCGTAAGCAACTTGGCGGCCAGCGACTGTGGATGCCCGCCCCATCTTTCTCTACAGGCAGTAACTGAAAAACCTCGAAAGGCAGTTTTAATTTCCTCTCCCTGTTCTTCTGAGATCTGGTTTCCCAGGCAGTGTGGTGCCGTGAATGCAGGGAAGCCCATCCATCAGCTTTGTGGCTGCCACAGCCTAGCGACTTTGAATCTCGCAATAAAACAAGATTAATGGGCTTGACTCTGGCGGCTTTGACATTTCAGCAATGAGGGTGTGTTTGCCAGGTTCCTACACCCTTCTCCTGCTTGTCTGCCTGCCCTCCAAAGTCAGGAGCCAGGTCCCTTCTGCTCCTGAATCCAAGGACCGGGGACAAGGGACAGGTGGTGGGGGCCTGTGAAAGACAAATCACTCTCATTTCTTCCCATCCTCAGAGCCTCAGGGGATGTCAGGGGGTCTTGGGCTGTCCCAGCCAGGGGAGTAGGGCCCCGTGGTGATTATCTAATTGTTTGGGTGACTGTTTGATCCATCAGAGCACCTACTAGGTGTCAGCAGGGTGCGGCCCTGGGATTCAGAGTCAGAAGGTGCCCACTTTGTCCATGTGCTCACAGCTCAGACCTGCAGATCTGAACGAGTTCAAGGGCAGGCCGATGTGTCAGGGAGGTTGGGACAGGCTTCCTGGGGAGCCTGGGACTGAGCTGGGCCTCAAAAGAAGAGGGGGAACGTGTATACCAGGAGGCAAGCAGCATGGGAGACGCTGTGCACTGGGGGGCGGGAGCCGTGCCTGGAAGCATGTCTCTGCCTCCCTGCATGCCAGCCGGTGAGCCCCTCTCCTGCGCCCTGCTGTCTGATGGGAAGAAACTGCCCCTGCCTGTGCCTCCTCCACCCCTCACCTGTGTTCACACTGGCACATGTGCTGCACTGTGCTGTGACTATCTGTTGTTGTGAGTTCACTATACAGATCACCGGTACTGCCTGAAGTGTTCATTTTCCTGTGCCCACCCCTGCGGCAGGCACGGGGCTCCGCTCAGGGTGCTGCACGCCTCTGCCACGCAGGAGGCCCTCCGAACATGGTTCTTGGACGTGATTGAGTTAATTGGGGTGAACCTGGAGATGAGGTTTCAAGGTCGCTCTGGCTGAGTGCTGGGAGGGATGGGGGAGAGGGAGGCAGGTCCTCCCACCTCATCCTCAGGGTCACCTGCCACCTGCCAGGCACCCAGCACTTCTCTAGGTCCTCAGGGTGGACCTGTGGGGAAGGTGCTGATCCCACAGGGGAGGGCGTGGAGGTGGCTGAGTCACTTGAACTCTTACCTCAGATGCCTGGGCCCTGCAAGGCAGGGAATAACCGGGGGCCTAGGGTCCTAGAGCCTGAGCAGAGACCCTGTCCAGACCCATCCCATCTGTTTGGGTGGCTCTGACAGCCCTATGTGCCGTGCGGCTTTTAAACAACAAACACTTATTTCTCACAGTTCTGGAGGCTGGTGTCCTGAGAGGACCTGCCTCCTGGCCCATGGGCAGCTGTCCCCTCACTGCGCCCTCCCTGGGGGAGCTCTCTGGGGCTCCTCTGCAAGGACACTGATGCTGTCTATCAGGGCTCCATGCTCAGGACCAGAGTGCTTCCTGGAGACCCCACCTCCTAACACCCTACCACTGGGGTTACAGCTTCCACATGGGAATTTGGGGGCGGGGACACATGCCTGCTGTCTATGGCCATTCCCTACCCAGCACAGGAATGCTCTTCGACAACCTCAGTGAACAGCTGTATGTTTTCTGCTTGTTCAAATCCAAACATGGGAAAACCTAATCTAAAAGTAAACTGAAATTTGAGGTGTCTATCGCTTTGGGCTTCATAATAATACTCACAATAAGACGGTGCTAAGCATTTGACGTGCATGATTTTTAATTCTTCCGACAATGCTGTGAGGCAGATACTGCTATTATTATTGTTATTATTATTATTATTATTCCTATTGAAACTTGAGAAGACTGAGGGTTGGTTATACAAACAGGACACAAAATTCCCAGGAGCTGGGGCATCGCGATGCTGAAGTGGAGGGCAGACAAAGGTAAAAGAAAAAGGTGAAGAGGAAGAGGGAGTGCAACATCAACACCAGAAATGTAAAGGTCGACCATAAAATGTTACCGAGATGGAGGGAACAGAAATGCTTTTGTTGGAAAGTCCAATTCATAAAGGCATGAACATTTAACAAGTTGCATTGTTAACAGATAACATTGCATCTAACTAGAGTTAAGAAAAAATAATATGAACCAATATTCATCATTAGTAAAAAAAATAATAAAGATGATACGTTCATCCAGAGGCTGCTTTTTTCATTAATCCCATAAACTAGGCAAAACCACTCAGAATCCAGAAAAATGAGTGACCCTTTGCAATCAGAACTAAGGATGGCTATCTAGTTATAGACAAGGAAATTAAAGGATAATACTTTAAACTCTGTCCTAATAGATTTGAAAATCTGCATCAAAGACACATTAAAGCTGAGTGCCCTGGGCCACCGCAGCCCCCAACACCCTGCCCCACGCAGCCCCTGGGGCCTGCCCACAGAGCTATGGGGCACCCCAGGCCAGAACGTTGAGGCCGTCAGTCACCGAAACATCAGTTACCAGCGCCGACCCACAGAGACAAAGAAACCATAAGCTCCACAGCACATATCAAGGAACAGTCTCCTTTCCACGGGACAAGGAGCCACACAGGACCAGGGCCACAGCTCACTCATCTTGGTGGAGCAGGGGAGGGAGGATTAGAAACATTGGCTCTCAGGTCCCATCTCGTCTGCACATGCAAGATGCTGAGACCCTGGACAAGGTCCTCGAACGTCCCCAAGTTTCAGCAAAATGGTGAGATTTGTTGTGAAGAATACACAGAATGGATTCTCATGAAAATAACAAAAACCATTGCAAAGGAAAGACTGACTCTGTGAACTGGGAGTACACTGGGTAGGTGACAAGAGCAAACCAAAGCAGAGTGGCAAGTCCTCAGCTGTGCAGTCTCACAAGGAAGCAGTGGACACTCCCGGATTTGTCAGTATGAAGGACAGAGACCTGCCCAGATTCTGGACAAGGGGTCCCGAGAAGGAAGGAGGAAGTGGGAGGGGACCATGAGGTCAGGAAGGAGGGGGTGGGGGTGCAGGGTTGAGGAGGGGCAGCAGCCCCAGGCTCACATCCCCTCTCCTTCTCTGGCTGAGCTCCCCTCCCCTCATGGCCTTGGCCTTGGCCATCCCAGTGCCTCACAAGTAAGTGCAGGTGGGTTTCCTTCCCCTGCCCCGTTTTGAAGTAAAAACCTTAATGGTCTAACAACAGACTCAGGAAGAGGCTGAGTGAGCTCCACTGCGCCCCCAACAAAAGTTAACTGTTTCTAGAACCATAAAAATGTAGCGGCAACTGGAAACAATCTGAGTGTTCAGCACTTGCAAGGTGGTCGTTGCTGCCCTGTTGCTGCCCCACTTTTGCTGCCCCATTGCTGCCCCACTTTTGTAACCTCAGCTCATGTCATTAGAGGTAGGGTTTTCCCCCTCCCTAGAAGGAAGTGAGGCAGCTCTGAGCCTTTAAATACCTTGCCACACACCCCACGTGCCAGAGGTGGCAGTTCAGGACTTCACACCAGCTGCCCTGCCCGCTGGGACGGTGTCCAGACAGAGAGTGTTCCCTGTCCACCTCACAGCTGTGGATAGGTACAGGGCACAGCCAGCCTTCCAGTCAAGGGTGGACATGTCCCCTACCACCTGGCTCTGGGCCAGACAGCCAGTCACTTGCCTACATGGGCACCGAGAGAAATGATTAAAAAAAAATCAATGAGATTAGTTGCCATGGAAACCACCCACCAACAGCATTATCAGTGTGTGTTCCTGAGTGGATGGAGAAGCGTCTGAAATCTTAATAACCAGCCCAGAGGAAGATAAGCTGTCAGGCCGAAAATTTCAAGGTCCCATTGGCCGGGCTTTATTTAAACTCCTACGAGGCCCGGCAGTAGGGTGGACGAGAAGCTATTTGCAGCCAACAAACCCTGTGTTGACTAAGCAGGGACCGTGGGGAGGCAAAGCCGGATGTCTCACTGGTCTTTGTCCGTGTCTACCCTGGAACGGGAGCCGTCAGAAAAGCCGCTTTCCAGGCCGAGTGTCACCTCGTTCACCCCTCGCCCCGAATGTCCCCAGGGCTCCGGCACAGGGATCATGCACCCTCTCATCTTCCTTCCCTGCTTCTCTGCACTGCTGGTCCCTCAGTCTCAGAGCCCGGGTCCCCTTCTCCAACAGTCTGTCTGCCCTCTGCCTTCCTGTCCACTTCCTTAAGTGACCAGGACTTCCAGTGGCCCCAAAGTGGCCTGTCCAATGCTCCCCATGCGCACCTGGCATGCCTCTGGCAGGTCTCCTCCCTTCCTCCCCCTCTTCTTCCTCCTCCACCACCTATGCTGGATACACAGCTCCCATTCCTTTTCCTTCACCCCCAGGGTGCAGGCAACAACCACTTCTGACAACTCCGCCTGTTCCGAATCTCCCAATCCAGCCTCCCTTCCCGTGTCCGTGTGCACTTGCACCCACCCCATGGAAGCACCTCCTGAACTGTCTTTCTGCCCTGAGTCCTCGCTCTGGGCCACCATCAGGGCTCTCTCTCTAAAACCCTAATCCCGCCACCTGCTCACAGGCACTGCTGTTGCTCCAGACTCCACATCCTGCATCAACACCTGGCCCCGTCTCTGTTGGATTCTTGTCCTGGCTCCTTGTCCCTCCTCCCCCTCAATGACATCCTTTGTCCTTCACTGAAGGTGGCGTCTTGGCTGGGACCCACACCCCCCCTCTGTCCTCAGGGGAGGCCTTCCCTCCCCCCCTCACTGCCCCTCCTGCCTTCCCTGGGAGTCCTCTCCCCTGCTATGCAACTGTGGCTCTTGATGGCAGGGTAAGAAGACAAAAACTGAGAACAGCAGCCAATGCTTCCTGGGTGCTTACGAGCCACATACTGGGCTCATGGCTAACCTGGCATGCCTGACCCTGGGGAGGCATGGTGCAGCCCTCCAAGGCACCCGTGCCAAAGGTGAGGAGCCATTACAGACAGGTGGGCCCTGAATCCTCTATTCACTGTCTGTCTCCTGGGGACAGAAGTGCTTGTGCACATCTCTCCCCACAGTGCCTGGCAAGGGCCAAGCTCATGATAAAATCTCATTAAATCCTGAACGGGGACAGGGAGGGAGACACGGGTGAGGAAGGAAGGACAAGGCAGGACACAGCTGGGCTCCCATCACAGCCCCGACAGGCAGCAGTGCCAGAGGCCCTCTGCTCCTTTCTCCAGCCTCCACCTACCCAGCCCACCTTCCATCATCCTCGGTCCAGGCCCCCAAACAACAAACGAACAAGGCGTAGCCGGCCCAGGTGTGGCTTCTCACAGGTTCAGTGTGGCTGGTTTCCTGCAGACCCGGCTCCTCTGCATGACCAGACAAAGCCGGCTCCAAGGAGGTGCAGCTCTGCCATCCCTCAACACTGTCCACCTCTCCCAGGCCTGTCGGTCCCTCAAACCAACTTCAGGACCAAGGACAGCAACAGGCCAACACCCAACTTCCCCTCATTTCCCTTTCCCACCCCAGTCAACTCTGAGGCCCAAAGTGGACCTCACGCTCAGATCCATATGCCATCTTGCCAGAAGCATCAAGCTGGCTGGCTGGCCATGCCGAGTCCTTCTTGCATTAAAGCCACAAAGAAGCTGGCTTGGATTTAAAAGAAATGAATGGATGGAACAAATCTCCCAGACTCCCATCCAGCAATTCAAATATGGGCAGGAGAGAGTGCTGGGTAACTGCAAACACCCACAGCCCTGACTTCCCAAGATGAAATATCAGTATGAGATGCAGGGCCTCGGGAAATCAATCTCCCGGAGCTGGGCTGCACAAAACCAGTTTTGCAGGCTGATGTTGCCCAGAAAGCTCAGTGAGTTGAGTCTGTGCCTCGTTTTTCACATAGTCTGTCACTGACGAATGTGGGCTTCTGTGCAGCCAGCCCCAGGGTGGCTGGCAGGGAAGATGCCTGTCGGGAATGGCCATTGTGAAATCCAGGGGCAATCCAAGTCCACCGAGGCCACAGAGGAGGCCTGGGGCAGCTGGGGCGGAGGCGGTGGGTGCTGCAGGGAGGGGCACAGGGTCACGCCAGCACTTGTCCCATATGAGAGGAACCCGTTCCGGGATCTGTGGCCAAATCAGGAACACAGGAGTGGATGCTATCCTGTCCCTGCCTCTTCTCCAGCGATGTGAAGGGAACAGGAAAAGAACCTCTGGAGCACTTCCTCCATGCCGGCCGCTGGGCTACATATACCCTCCACACCCACTCACTCAGTCTTGCCCTCCATGCCGTGAACAGGACACCCCACCCTGTGGATGAGGAAACTGAGGCTCAGGGGCCCTGGGCAAGAGGCCTCTCTTCCACAGACCCTATGTCTCCAGCCTCACCAGTCCCCAGGCCTGGCTGGCCTCTGTGCCCATTCGCTCCTAAACATGCCCCTTGATAGCATCTGAGGCCCTCCAGAGGGGAGGACTTTGCAGCCCTGGAACCTGGGTTAGAACCTGGCTCTGTCCCCCGGCCACTGGGCTTGCTCTCTGGGCCTCCACTTCCTCCACCTCTGTGGGGTCGGGGCGCACCCAGGGCCAGCATGTGAGTGAGTGAGAGGCTCCACATGCCCACGGAGCGGGCTTGACAAATGCGGGGTGTCCAGCAACAAGAGCAGAAGCAGAAGGCATGCCCTGCTGGCAGAAAGCAGAGAGTCTAACAGGGGAGACGGGCGGATCAGGGCAAGGCACCATCTTGCAGTGCACCGGGCTCAGTGACAGGAAGGGGCGAGAGGAAGGGGTGACCTGGGCAGGGCTGCTGCTGTCTGACCTGCGACTTAGGTCAGGCAGGGAGGCTCTGGCCGCATCAACACAGAGGAACCACAGCTGAGCCTGGCAGGCTCCCCCACCCCAGCTCCACCCAGACTGACAAGTTGGAGTTGGGGTCCTCTGCATCCTCTTTCCGAGCAGGCCCCGACCTTGGGCTCCCCCCTTGGCCCCTTATTCCGGCTGCAGCAAGAATGCAGCCAGGTTAGCGTAAAGAAAATGCCCCACCCTCGATGTCCCTGGGCCACCTGCCACCAAAACCCCACCCGGCTGTTGGGGCCAGGATCCCCTTGGCCCTTATCCTGCCCCTGACCCCCCACCTGGCTCCTTGGCTCTGTCCCCACCTGTCCCCGAGGCATTTCTAGCGGAGCACTGCCTCAGTCCCTCCTTGACTGGCATCTTCCTTGCCATCTTTAGCAAATGTCAGAAATCTTTTTTTTTTTTTTCCTTTCACAGAAGCAGCCAGTCCCAGAAAGGACATGGGGGTGCAGAGCATCTAAGAAAGTGCAGCCTGAGCATGCCTTCCAAAGATGTCCCTGCCAATTCCCCGCACCTCCTTACACACACACACACACACACACACACACACACACACACACACACACGCAGAGCTGTGGCCTAGAAGGAGCAGAGCATCCCCACCCTCCAAGCATGACACAGAAGCAGCAAAGGAAGGGGCCGTGTGGCCAGAAGTAAGAGAATTCTCAGCTCTGACCAGTGTGGGGCCACCAACAAAAGCCTTCGTCCCAGCACCACCTCTGTGCAAGCGCCCAACTCGCCCCTTCCTCGGTGCCGGTTCCTCGGCTCCAGCACAGAGGGCACTGCGATAGAACCTAGGTGAGCTGCGGACACCCAGGCCTCTCTTCCGCTCACCGGAGTCCGCAGTGGAAGACTGATGGCCTCTCCAGGCCCCTCACCAACTAGACTAGGATGCTTCCCTGAGGAGCCTTCATCCACCTCATGTCTCTCACAGAAGTGGGCACATGTAAGTGCCCAGTGAAGGTTGATTGAAAAACAGGTTTAAACTTAAAAAATACTCTCAATTGTCTTAGTATGGTGAATGGACATTTTTTAAAAATATGCATTTATTTATTCTTTAAGAGAAGGAAAGGGAGGGAGAGAGAAACATCAATGTGTGGTTGGCTCTCACACACCCCCTACTGGGGACCTGGCCTGCAACCCAGGCATGTGCCCTGACTGGGAATAGAACCACCGACGCTTTGGTTTGCAGACTGGCGCTCAATCCACAGAGCCACACCAGCCAGGGCTCAACTGACAATCTCAATTGCCCATCTGATTTCTCCACCAGACAGGAAGTCCTCAAAGACAAATGCTACATATGTTTTTGCCTTGTATTGCCAATGTTTCCCTGAAACTGGAATCATACAAGACAAACAGACACTCAGAGTTTTCAGCTGATGAAAGGAATGAAGAGACATAACCACTGTACAAGCAAGAGAAGGAGAGCGGCCAGAGACAGCTGGGTCATGGCCCTCTTTCCAGAATGCACTAGCCACCCAGTGTAAGTGAGTTACAGAAAGCAGTTTCCTCACACGCAAAACAAAGATAGCATTTGTCACACAGACACGTGGTGAGAACGAAGTGAGAGGAGACAGCATCAGTGAGAGGACCTTGCAAGTCCCAGCACTCTGGAAATGTCACAAAAATGTAAAAAACAATAAAAAATCTTTCTCATTGATTACCCACAAATATGTCCTTTGAAATATTCATTTTTTCCAAATCCAAAACAAGAACAGCCCCTTGCCTCCATGGTATGGTATCTTCTGGGGATTCCTTATAGGTGCATAGATTAAAACTGCCATCTTGATGAAAAATAAAACAGAATTAATTCCCCCAGAGAATAACGTTATCTTTAGGAAAGAAATCCACAAAGTCAACATTGAAGAGGTTCATTCAAAAAACTGAAAATGCGGAGCCCCGCTGTGGATACCCTGTGGAGAGGCTACCTGACAGTGGGGATTAACGAGATATCAGGCTGCTCCAATGCACGTTATCAATCGCTTGCTCCCAGACGCCAAATCGCCCCCAGACACCTCATAGGCAGTGTCTCCGACAGCTGCCCCATAGCCAGCAAGGGTGTCTGAGGGGCAGGCACCTCCCCTCGGAAGCTCTAGCTCCCACAGACTCACTGAGAAACTCGCCCATTGGAAGCAGGCAGTCAGGCTGCACAACGGCGGAGCAGGGGTCCCTGTGAACCTGTGAAGATGCCCCCCTGAGCTCACCAGGCATTTGAGGTGACACCGGCCACATCCAGGGGAGGCTGGTGCCCATGGCCCCGCCCCCAACTCCCAGCCTGCAGGCTTCCTTTTCAGGGAGGGGGGGGGGATGGGCCCAGGGGAGGGCGAATTACTTAGCTCAAAGGGCAGACACAGCAGATTTTCTGATACGGGACTGGGATTCTGTACTGTGGCTACCGCTTATTTTCTTTCTTTTTTTTTTTTAAGCCAAAGTGTCAGTGGCAGAGGCTTTAGAAATCAGCCCACAGTTCGTACTTTAATGGAATTGGCGTGCAGTCGTGTGCAGTCTGTTATTTCAGAAGTGCATTTACAGGCCACTGTTGAAAATAGCCGCCTTTGAAATTCCTCGAGCTCCCGACTTGCTGCCTGAGGTCAGACTGTCACCAGAGATGCTGCTGCATCAGCATCTGTGGTCCACGCTCAGCAGCGACACTGCCCCCTCGCTGCAGACAGCTCTTCCAGGGCCCAGGACATGACACTTGCCCCCTGTTCTCCCTGATTGCAACGAGAGAGTGAGAACACTGGGCACTGGTGAACGACAGGGAAACAATGTAAGAGGAAACAGAATTTAGACCTCTTTGGGCTAAACATGCTGCCCCTAAGAGTGTGATCCAATCACATGACCTTGCCTTTGACTTTTACCCTCCAGGGTCTACAGTAGGGGTCCTGAGCTCCAGCAGAGGCTGCGGTGTGTTCAGTCAGGGACTACAGCTCCAAGGGACAGCAGAACTGGACTCGCTGTTGTGGCCAGGATTCAGTACCTGAGGGAGCACTGGGCTGTCCTATCCCTTGGGTCAGTCTCTCCTCGACTCTCACCTTCATTCGGCACCCAACACAGCTGACGCCTCGAACCTGCTCTGCTGGGTGGGAGCAAGGATGCTGGGCCCCAACCCCAGCACTTCCAGCTGCGAGGTCCTGCTCAGCCCGGTCCATTCTCCCAGAAGCAGACTGTCCACGGTCACATACTCCACCCACCAGGGCAGCCCTCCCCAGACAGTAGTGCCAGCACCAGAGCATCATCTCCTGACGCTAGCTCTCCCTCCGAGGCCCATCCATCTGTGGCCACGTGCCCAGCCTGCTGTCCTGCACAGCCCCCGTGCCTCCCTCTGCCTTCGCCTCAGCTGCTGAAGTAGCCACTTGTCCAGCTGCCAAGGCCGCAGAGCAAAAGACACTCATGGGCCAGGACATGAGCCCAGGGCCCTGCCTCTCAAAGGAACACAGGCCAGGCCTGAACGAGTTCACGGGCTGGTTCAGGGATACGGGAGTGGAGTGCTCCCTCTGTTAGAGAGACTGTGCTTCCCCACAGGCCACCTAAGCAGATGGGCAGGGCACAGACCTAAAATGAAGGGAAACATTTTTTCAAAGAATATGGCTCTTTCCTAAAAGAAGTGCTGAGTTCACAAAAGGAGGAAAATCATGAGCGTTTGGACTTTCTCCACACAGATCTCCTGGCTCGGCAATGTTTTAATGTGGTGTGTATGGGACCAGGGTGTCAACGTGGCCGTTTGTGTGAGGGTCCCCGAAGGTCAAGCCCATCTCTTCCCGGTGGGGGAGGGGGGAGCATCCACGACAAGCACTTTCTGGAGCTGTTTAGACAAAGGTGGGACCCTCTTTTGCCTGATTACATGTTTCATTTCTGTCTTGTTCACCAGAAAAATAAGCCTGTTGGGGACGGGTTTGCACGTCTCTGGGTGCCATTAAGGACCATGGTTAATATATTGTCTCACCAAGTAGGGAGCCCCATCTCACACCACCGCCCTTCCCCCGCCCCCCTCCCCACCCCGGGGAGGGCCTGTGCACTGCGGTTGGCAGCTGGTTCTGCATCTCCAAGAAACCTGCATCCCAAGCACCAGAGACGTGGAACATCAGCAGAAAATGAAGACTGAGGTGTTGCATGTGCAGCCCGAATTGGAACCACAGGGGGGAAGCTTCATGGAGCTGCCACCCCTGAATGGGATCTGGAGATGCATGCCCTGAACCTTGAGATGCTGAGGGGACCCCGCCCCTGGGATGGGAGGTTCAAATGGTCCCCCTCTCTGTCCTGCCCTCTCTCTCACATACCTCCCACCAAGGGCTGTGCTTGGCACCTGGTCCCCAGGAGGTGCTTCATAAAGGCTTGTTGAATTGAACGGAGTGGCCTAAATCATGACGCAGGTTCCTGAAGAGCCAGTTCCTGGATTTACATGCAGCAGAGTGACTCTCTTCGCAGGAACACAATTCGGCAGTTTCATCTGCCACAGCGGACTCTCCAGCAGCAGACTACATGCAAGAGAATGAACCGTGCAGGTGTGTCTGGGAGCTTTTCAAGAGAAGGGGAGCCAGCTGCCCCTTTCCTAGCAATGCTTGAGGGTGGGAGCATGTGCCTGGTCCCAGTGAAGGGCAAAGAGCCCCCTCCTCAAAGCTCAGAGGCAATGCCACCCTTGTGTGCAGCACAAAAGGTCACAAAAAATGACAGGCACCCGAAAGAAGTCCCTGGCACTACATGGTGCTGTGGCAGGTGGTGAGTTCCGAGTGTGACAGACCAAGTCCCTAATGAGGCCAGCATACAGAGGGCACGCTGTCCCTGACCTCTGGGGTCTCCAAGTCCATCCTGAGACCGAGCAAGTCATGTGACATGGAGCTAGTGGTGAGGATGGAGGTGTGGCACTAGGCCTGGCTGGGTTGGGCTGCCAACAAGCAAAGTGTCCACAGACTGTCGAGCTGCACCTTGAGAGACAGGAGAGGGTTATGTGTATGCATGAAGGTCCAAGGATGAAGGAAGCGTCACTGAGGCCTGGGGCAGGCAAGACCCTTTCACACCTCTTGGCAGGCAGTCGAGTCTCTGGTCCAGACCCTGAGGGTCAATTTGGAGGCTAATGACACCCATATGGATGCTGCACGCACTGAAAGTATGTGCAGCTGTTGGGGCGGCGAAGACCACATGCTCAGCTGATGAGGAACTTGGGCTCAGGAGGAGCTTGCCTGCTGAGAAGCCACGGCTGTCTTGGAAAAGGCTGTCTTCCTCTCAGCCTAAAATAGAGGACCTGAGTTTTAGGGAACTCGGGAATCAAGAGAGAGAGGCTACAGTTTTGAAAAGCAGAGGCCACTCAGGGGCAAGTGTGTGCAGGCATGTGTAGGCATGTTCAGGTTGGCCCTCCCAGAATTTAAAAAAACGAACTGCCATCATTTATAAGCTGCTTGCCTGGGCACCCCCTCCTGCACCTCACATTTTGGGGCACGGATTCTTGTGTGTGTCCCCATGTGACGACACTGAGGCGTGACTGGGGTCGGACCTCTCCTGCGCTGGTGTGCGGAGCAGCCTGTGGCTCACAGCCAGCTTTGAGGCAGGGGCGGCTGTCAAGCCCAGGGGCAGACCAGGAGGCCGGGTGCTCTGGTGTCCCCACTGCTCCCTCACAGCCCTGAGCACGGCACAGTTAGAGACACACGGTGCAAATGTCTGCTTGGCACCCTTCCTCTAGCGAGAGGCTTAGCTCCCTGGGGGCTGGAGCAGCCCTGTCTCATTCTCACTGCCTCCCAGGCCTGGCTCAGTGCTGGGCACGAGTGGGCTCACATTCTTCTCTCCAAGGATTCATTCCTAACTGTATCAGAGGTGGCAGATGTTTCCTCGAGCATTCCAACTCCTTGGGCTGATGGAGCCTGTTTGCAGCTTGCATGGAGGAGATTTCAGGGGCTGCAACCTGATGGAGCCCCCAAAGGACCGAGATTTATGAGCAAGGTCCAGCTGGGGCTGGAGAGTAGGGGCAGTGGCCCATTCGCAGTGATGATGCTGGTGCTGGATGGGACTGGCCGGATCCAATCACGAAGCCCGTGTTACGCTGCTTCTACACGAAGTAAAAACACTTAAAAAAGAACCAAAACACTAGTTGGGCCCTTCTGTGAGTCCAAGGCAGTCCCAAGACCACCAGTTTTCGAACCCTGCTGTTTGGGACTGTAAGGTTCCAAGGAATTCTCCGCTGGGGCAGCAGGTTTGAGAGAGAATAAGATGAATTCAGACGTGTTCAGTCAGAAACCCATGGATGGACGCTTCCTGTCAGTAGGCAGAAATGAGTTTCCCGGTTCTCAAACACAAAATCCTCCATGAGGACGTCCAGGGCAATGGCCCTGTGGTCTTCGACGAACGTGCCACCGCTGCCATGTCGTCGCTGCCATCCATCCCCCCCCCACCCCCAACAACGCACTTTCTGTGGTCCCAGCTTGGTGCTACCTGAGCTAAAGTTGCACAGCCTGATCCCGTGCCTGAAGTGCCAGCACTTTCAAAGGTGAGAAGAGCGGCCACTAAAAGACGTGTTCAAGGTCAGCCTATGTTTGGAGGTCTGTGGACTAAGCCAAGAAGTTACGGTTGTACTGACCCACAGATTGGAAAGTATACATGACATGAACTGGCTTCTTTAAGGATGGACAGGAGGTGCTTTCATGGAGGAGCATGGTGCAGGCACCATCAAGAAAGGTCAGGGCAATTGCCAAAGATGGTTGTTTAGAACAGGCCAGCCCCCCCCCCGGCCCCGCCCATTACAGGGACTGGACACTGGGAGTAGATCTCAGGAGCCTGGAGTCAGTGGTACTGTGAGACTTTCAGAAAAGACACAGGGTGGGGAGGGCAGCGGGACTGGAGGTGGTAAGGACAGAAAGCCAAGGAGGGACCCAGTTTTGTCCTTGAGCACAGATGCCAAACCCACGAGACTCTCGCCAAGTGAGAGGTCCTGCAGATTCACTCTGGGTGACATGCGGACCGGCCCAACCCCTCGGGGCCTCCCTGCGCCACCCTGGCAGCATCGTAACTGGAAGAGGCCTGAGACAGAAAACAGCAGACCCGGAGTCCGTGCCCTGCGGGAAGGGCCAGGTCTGGACGGGCTCTGCAGAGCCTGGGGCCTACTGCTCTCCTGACCCATCCAGGTACCTGGGGATTTGGGCCTCTGGTCCGAACAGAGACACGATATTTATCATAATTTCACACGAGGCTCAGAGAGGTGGGCTGAGTTCCCTAAACTCACACAGCTCATTTGCAAAGGGCTGGAAATCAACCCAGGGGTGCCTACCTCCTGCCCCCCCAAATCCCTGGGCTTCTGGAGGCTGCAGCTTCTGTGCCCTGGCACCTATGGTGAGACAAAGCCAGATGGGCTGGAGATGAGACACCATGTGTCCCAGGGAGGTGCACACCAAGGGAGAGCTGCTAAGCTGTCCCCAAGAGACAAGAAGCTGTAAAGAACCCACATCCGGTGCACACTTGGAAAGGAGGCCATTTAGAGGACACAGGGCAGCCATTTACCCCCTTCCCTCTTGTCCAACATCATTTGCTAAACTCTGATTTTTAGCAAGAGCAGGTTTTTCCAGTCAGAACCTCTTTTCGTATTCGACACACCCCTGGCTCATGTCATTCTCACCCGGGATGAACCCGATGACGTGGTGTAGGACACACCAGGGGAAACCAGCTGGGGAGACAAGGTCAGGCACAGACCGAGTGGAGGGCATGGGGAAGTCATTTCAGATCAAACGACAGCAGCCAGGAAGAGACAGATGGGCAGCCATGTGCTCGGAGGACAAGGTGGGGAGGAGCTGCCGCACCTCCCACAGCGGCAGCCGCAACCGCACAAGGTGTCAGATGGCCCAGTGTGACGGGCTCTGGGCTCCGGGCTTGGGGCTGCAGACCATCCGACTCGCTTGTTCCAGACACCAAGTGAGGTCATTTGATGTGAGGGCCCCTGGAAGATGTACGGCGTCCAGGAGCCACCAGGAGTCACCATCATCCGTACGGCGACTGTCAGTGCTGCTGGGTGTTTGTCCTTGGGAGGACATGCTCAGACCCGAGGGGAATGAGACATGTCTTCCATGTGCATTTGGGCCCTCTTCCTGTATTCATCACCCCCACCATGAGTCCCACTACAAAACTGGGCAAGACAAGATGGGGTTTGGCATGAGTAACAGCCACCTGCACCCTGTGAGCTCTGCAGCTGTGGGCTTCCCGGTCTGAGCTGAGTGTGGGGTCGACCCCCTGGCAGCCGTCCTGGTTCAGGGCAACACCCAACCTCAGCTGAGCTCATCAGGCTGCAGGAAGCATCGTACCCTGTGGCCTTGCAGACTCATGGGTGGACATGAGGAGGGAAGAATGGGTGTTGTCCTGCATGCTGCAGCCACCATCTCGCTGGGGCTGCTGGAGAGAGGGCTGTCCTTGTTGACACCAGGACACCAGCTTAGCCAGCCTGGGCCTGTCCTCAGTTAGCCACAGTATGGGAGGTCATAAACGTCTCTCCTGCATGAGGGGCTTCCCAGTGAACTTGGGTCCGGCAGGCAGCAGCTTGGCCCCTCTGAGATGTGTCCACCTGAGCAGCCAGTGTCCAGGGTGATAACACAGTGGGGGTGTGGCCCCACCAGGCACTGGGCCGGGTGGGGGTGGGGGTTGGGGGGTGAGACCGATGGTTTCCATCCTTCTTCACAGCCACTTGGCCGGGTGGGTGCAGGTCCTCACTGGCCGACCACACTGAGGGAGAGAGAGATTAAGTAACGTGCCCAAAGCAAGTGGCGGAGCCAGGGTGTGACTCAGAGGAATCCAACCCCAGAGCTGCCATGTGGACCACGGAGCCAGACTGTGTTGCTGCTGGACCCCAGCACCCCCTCTCCCACAGGACAGCGGGCTGAGTTCCCTCCATCGGGTTTCCCGTCAGGCACAGCCTGCTGAAGGCCACCAGCACAGGTGCCAATCTGCACTGGGAGCACGGCCAGGAGAGAAAGTTCCAGCTTCTCCCAGGGGATGGAGGGGGGCGGCAGGCCTGGGAGCCCGGGGGTGGGGGCCCCTAGTCAGTCAGCCTGCGAGCCCCCGAGGAGGTCCACCCCTGATAACGGAACTTCTATTGGTCACTGTAAGGGGCTCACCTCTGTTTCCCTCATTTCTTGATGGGGATTAACTTTAAATTGATTTTAGAGGGGACTGATTTTTTAAAATATTTCCCCCATCGCTATTTATCCCCCCCATACCCTCTTCCACCCCCACCCCCACTCCTTCCCCCAGTCACCATGCTGTGGTCTGCGTCCATGAGTTCTTTATCTTTTTTTCCTTTTTTGCTCAATCCCTCCACCCACCCAGCGACCACCCTCAGCTGTCAGCCTGCTCACTGTCTATGCATCTGAAAATGTTTGATTAAATAAACAGATACATAAATAGACACAGAAAAAGTAAGATAACAATTTCCACTATGACATGAATTGCAACAAATGCAAATGGAATAAACTAACCCAAACAAGCAGCTGTCATATTGAATTTAAGAAAGACAAAGGGGAACAGAACCCAACCGCATTCAGCAATGCACTGTGTGCAAGAGGCAATTTGTAATGAAATGGTGCAAAGGGGCATGGGAAAGAGATACACCAACAAAGATGAGACAAATCGAGAAAGCAAGTTCAATGTAAGACCAAACAGAATCTAGAGAATAAACATGAAAGGAGACAATGCTTGTCCTTATGTACTGACAAAAGGAAAGATGAAAAAGATACATGTATTGAACAAGATACCTAAAAAAGTCTGTAAGACAATGCAGCAACAAACAGAAATATGAGAAGAAAGAAAGATAAATCAACAATTCCCATTGGGAGAGTGTAACGTTTCTTTATCAGAAACAGATTGTTCAACAGATAAAAAAGAAGCCAAGGTAGAGATGAGTACAATGATGAATATTCTCATAATGATAAAAGCTGTAGAGAAGTTCTGGAGGGACGGGGGCAGAAACCTCAGGGAAGGACAGAGCCCTGCCCTCCGGAGGAACAGCTTGGACCGGAACACAGATCAATGGGGACAGTGTGGGGTACAGGAGAAAGAAGGGTCCGATATGACCAGGAAGGGGCCCCAGGGAAGCCGGATCTCAGGACAGGGAGTTCACTATCAGGGAACCTGTTCCTGCCTTTCTCTCTGTTAACAGGGCAAATGAGAAGAAAACCATGTCATCTTCTTAGCATCTGAAAAGAAAATTCAACATCCATCTGGGAAACACTCAGTGAAATAAAACATTAAGGGATAGTTCCTGAACATGACAGAATGCATGTACCTCAGCCTAAAACAGGCATCTTTCTTACTGGGAAATCCCTACATCTAATCATGTTTCTTAATCCATACATGAGATGGATGGATTTTTTTTTTAAAAATGACCTCCTTATTTTCATTAACCTCCAACAGTCATCTTTTCCTTCAGTTATGAATATACATAATAACACCCAGTAATATGAGAATGACCTGTGATTTTGTCACTTACAGAAATTGCAGATATTTTCATGTCTTACTACTGTTGTGGCAAATATCTCGAAGTATTGCTTATGCCGCTGACTGATTTGAAATTATGAGGTTACTCACACCTGCTGCTGTATCCTGCTACTTGGTGTCGTAATAAATATTTTGATAACTACTTTGATAGTTGGTTCCCTTGGTAATGCTACGTACTTTATTTTATACATCTTAATGTTAATTCAGAGAAGGGGTGCACCCTTGGTTGGCTGCGGGGTGGGGGGTGGGGTCCAGGGCAAAAAAAAAGGGTTATTATAAATTACTGTATTTTCTACTTTCCTAAAAATATAAGGAACAAAACAAAGACGTCCACTCCCTTCAGTGGCATGAAGGAGTTTAAAGCCAGAAATCTGCAAGTGTGCAGATGGCACCCAGGCCTACCGCCACCCTGGTGCACCCAATTGGCCCCTCACACACAGGCACACCCACTTGATGTTGCTGAATGAGAGGCCAGGGCAGTGGGATGAAGGATGGGAAAGGGAGAATTAGTCCCGAGCACAAGGCGATCCTTCTGTGTCCGATGTTCGCACACCTGTGACCCCCGCAACAGGAGGCTGAAGGTCAGCTCCTGCCGCAGGCTGGACTTGGGGCGAAAAAGGGGGGCCGCCCCCCTCCCAGTGTCTGGTGTGCCTTGGACGATGGCTGTGGGCCACCAAAGAGGCACCAACATCTACCTCCAAGTCTGCTGCTCCTTCTGGAGCTTCGGTCGGTGCCTTCGAGCTCCTGCGTCCTCTCTGGTTCCCCTGCAGAGACTGGGCCTCCATCCCTGTCTGCAGGGCTGACTCCTCATCTGGCCTTAAAGAACCCTGTCCCTGAAAGAATGGAAAGGGAGGCTCTGCCCTGGGCTTCTGGAAGCTCCCAGGAACCCAAGGGGCCACTGTAGCCCACCCCGAAGACCAGCACTGCTTAGTGAGGCTGTAGGCCCCCTCAGGGGTCCAGCAGCCCCGAGCTACCTATTAGGGAATTACCAGGCCAGGAGCTGAGCTGAAGCAGGCACCAGCCCCTACAGGCATCCAAATAGCATAAAACAGCATTCACAGGAGCCAAACAAAGCAGGTCTGCAGCCCCCAGGGCTGCCATTTGCAAACTCAGCAACCCCTGCGGCCTCAACAAATTACTTAGTCCTCCAGGGAGAAGCTATGCCTGAACCAAGCTGACCGAAACTGTATTCTTTGTACCCCATTATCTGGACTGGTTGTTTCCTCTGGGCCCTGAGGAACAAGGAGGCCACCATAGCCCTGTCTGCCTGACTCGCATATGCCCCAGCTCAGCTGCCAAGCAGCAGGCAGGCCAGGTGTCTGGTAGCAACCCGGCTGGCACCCCCTCAGTTGTCCTCACAGCCTCTGTTTCCCAGTACATGCCCACAACTGCTGCCACAACCAAGGAGAATACTTGGCCGAAGAGGGAGGCGTGAAGACTAACCACACTCATCTGCCCGGTGCAGTTTCTCCATCACATAGAGAAGCCATAAATGGGATTTTTTTTTCTTTAGTTCTTGGAGTGAAATATGGGACTGTGGGCTTCATTCATGAGCCCATACTCTTCCATAATTCACACTTATTTAAAAACATCCTTGTCCTCTGACAGCCCACAGAAAGGGAGGTTGGCTAGAAAATCAGCATCAGCATGCCTGCATACCACAGGTTTTTGTAGCTCTTGTCATGGCCACAGGAATAACCAGAGAGGATCGGATGAAGGAACTGGAGCAATACAAGGGCTCTGAGCATGGGAGAAGCGGCCATCCTGCCCGTCCACCAGCGGGCAAGGGGCTCTGCACTGGCTGTCCTCTGCGCTCTGCACGTGCCGAGTGGGGAGGGCGCGTCACCCCTGATGCACAGGTGAGGACACTGCGTCCACAGTGGCTCTGAGGCACCTCAGCTGGTCAGCTCCAGGTCCGGGACCGAAACCAGGCGTGTGGGCCCCACCCCTATGTCACTCTCGCACACGGTCAGCAAGCTTGTTCTAGAAGATGCCAGGTAGTAGCTATTTCAGGCTTTGAGGGCCATGTGGTCTTGTTACAACCAGTCGGCCAGTCACTGCTGCACGAAAGCAGCCCTGGACTCTGTGTGAACAAGCAGGTGTGGCTGTGTTCCAGTAGAACCTTATTTACAGAAACAGGCAGAGCCTGGGTTTGTCCCTGGACTGCAGGGGGTGGACCCCACACCACCACCTCCATGGGCCACATGTCCTGGGGGTGCCTTGGGAGCCGGCACCAAAGTCAGGAAGCCACGGTCAGGGAAGAGAGTCCTGGCTGGCTGAACGCTACAGAAGAGGCAGGGCAGGGCTACTGGAGCTTCCGCATGAACAGAAGGGCATCCCCAGCCACGAAAAGTCTGCTTTCCTAGGAGAGAAACAGGAAGGAGCTTCGGAAGTACAGATCTGGTCACCAGCGGGGTGGACAAGAGCTCTGAGATCAGAGTGGGACTGGAAACCAACTCCCAGATGGGCAGCACATGGGGCCCCACAAGGCTCCCCACCCACCTCCACAGAAGCCCCGGAGGCTCAGGTGTGGGCTGGCCTGCAGGGCCCAGCCTGCCCCGGAAGGACTGAAGCAGCCCTAGGAGTCCTGACCTGTCTTGAAATAAGTGCAGAGAGCTACGTACAGCTCTCAGCCACATTTTCCCAGGGTACCAATCTGTTGGGTCTGAGTGGCAAGTTCAAGAGGGTGTGAAAACCTCTCTTTCCGCTGTCCCCATCTTCCCTGCTCCTCCCCAGCACTGCAGCTGATTTTCCCTCGCTTGTGTAACGAGCGCAATGGATTCATTTCTGACTCCATAATAATCCGTTCCCTTCTGCCCTTCACCCTTTCCTTCGCACTGAATGTATGCATGCTCCATTAACGTCGGATGCACTGAACAGGAAATGGCCACATGGCCTATTTTGCTATGCAAGCAGAGCCACAGGGACTTGGATGGAAATACGTGGGACTGAAAACCAGGAGATGCCCGTTGTAACCTACTATGCACCAATGCACATCAAAATGCTCCCCCTTCATCTAGAGGCTGGGGTTGCACCTACTCTGTGCCAATGCACATCCAGGCTGTGGTTGCATGCAATGAACCATCAGGTCCCTCTGGCCGGGAAATGCGCCCTTTTCACAACCTCCCACTCACCAGTGACCTTGGCCCTGAGTCCACACTGGGGACCCTCGTGGCCAGTCACAGGCTGCCTTCCACGCCGATGCCCTACTGCTGTGGTTCACCCACCCATTCTCCTTCCTAGTGAGAAAGTCTCCTTGGCTTTCTGCAGGAACCTTGCACTCTCCCCAATGCAGGTCCCCTGCCTGGCACCTGTGAAGTCACTCCTAGTCCCAGCGCAACAGGTCTCCCCTGACTTCCTGGCTCTCGGACCCAGCACCCCAACTCCGTTTGGAACAGTGATGTCCCAGCCCTGGTGGGGAACAGCGAATTGGTCTAATCTCAGCCTTTCTGAACTCTGCTCCATCAACACGACCAATACGGGTTCTGCCGGCGGCACCTGGGGAAGCTTGGGTTTTCCTGAACAACTGCTGTTTAAAAGAGACGACAGGCCCAACATGGAGTCACTTGTGCTGAGCCCACCAAACCAAGACTCAGTATTGACTCAGTTACAGCTGCAGCCTCTCCCAGGGCTGGGATCTTAGTCGATCTGGAAGGACCGGGACAGCACTCCTGAGGCCATCTGCCTGACAGGATTATGCTGGCAGCCAAAGGACCTTGTCCCAAACACCTACTCTGTCCTGGTGATGTCCTGTCCTACCCCCTCCTACCTGTAGAGGTCCTTCACTGTGTGCAGCTCCTCAGGGCTTGTTCTCTCTGCTAGATGGGATGCTGCCCGAGTCACACATAGTGGAGAAAAGCCTGGGAGATCTTGAAATGTCACTCCACTGAATTTTGTTTCCTAACATTGGGTAGAGACAGATGGTACCACTCCTCTGCACGGCTTCCCTCCACAAATGCAGCCGCAGTGCCTGGAGCTCCCAGAGCCATCTGCTAGCTGCACAGAGACAAGCAGCCAGACGGCAAGCGCAGCAGAGAGGAAGCCCTGCGCCATCCTCGAACAGCTTCTCCTTGGGCTGCTTCCCATGGGAGAGTTGGAAGTCCTTACTGCTTAAGGTTCTCTTAGTGGTTTTGCTGTTTGTTCCTGAAGGACTGGCCCTCCTCCTTTCCAAATTCATGTTTTTATATTAAAGATGATGTACCTGGTGTGGCTCAGTGGATTGAGAGCTGAGAATCACAGGGTTGCCGGTTCGATTCCTAGTCAGGGCACATGCTTGAGTTGCCAGCCAGGTTGCCAGTAGGGGGCATGCCGGAGGCAACCACACACTGATGTTTCTTTCCCTCTCCTTCTCCCTCCCTTCCCCTCTCTCTAAAAATAAATAAAATCTTTTTAAAATTTTTAAAAAATAAAGATGATTTATATATTGCATCTAGAATGAAGTCTGGCATGGGTGGGCACTCGGTGAGTCGCCACTATGGCTGCTTCTGTGGTTCCTTGTCCATTAGCCTCACATTCCAGTTCCCTTCCACTCCTTCCGGTGGTGCCTTCCAGTGGCACCATATGGGCCACGTTGTGGCATTGACCATGGAAGGTTGCCTAAAGTTCGTACTGAAATATCACTTCTCTCCTTTACTATATCCACTATTCTCATGGTTTTACCCCCCAACTTTTATACTTCACCAAATCTAGATGTCGTTCATTTTTCAATGTGCTATCGTTTTATGAATGACAGAGAAAGAACTTTGTCAATTAAATCATCATATGTGGTAGAACATAAGACATAATCTAATTCCAAATGTGTTAAAATATGGTAAGCACAAAGGCCTTTTAGAATCCAGAGACTAAATGTACAGACAGGTGGTGGCCAGACCATGAACTAAAACAGAACTCTGACCCACAGCCAGCCCAGGCCATCAGGCCGTAGCTCCAATAACAATCAGTCCCGAACACTCCAGTCTTGGTCAAGAACTGGCAGCCTCCCTAGTTTTTGCCCCTGCTTCCAACTTAGCACCAATCAGGGAAGGCCAAAAACTCGCCCCTAAGGGATCACACAGATGCCCTCTTGCAGGCAGGTCACCTCTAGGAACCCGGGCCTCCAGGCCCCCTGGCATCAGGCCACCCCAAAGATTCCCTGATCCACTGGAAGTGTCCCCAGTCCCCCCTGACTTTGAGACTCTGCCAATTGCAAGGCACAGTTCAGACTCCCTGACTTTAGCAGTTCCAAAGAAGTAGCCTTGACACGGCCCCATCTGGGCCATCTTTGTCCATCCCCACAGAATCAGCAATTTCTCCCGGTAGTGATCATTTGTTCAGCAAGTGCCTATCTTCAGGGTAATGGGAATGGCTCAGGACCTCCGGCTGGGGGACAAGTAAAGGGATGGGCTTGGTAAGGAAACCACTGATTTAAGAGTCCAACTGCCGGGCGCTCAGGCCTGAACTCGGGGAGAGTGGTGGAGAGCCAGGGGAGGGGACAGGTCTGGGCTCAAAGAAATGACACATGTGAGGTGGAATCAGGCACTGGGGCCATTCAGGCTGAGCACGGGGGAGACGTCCCAGGGACCCCACTGGGTGTGAAGCCCCAAAGGGCAGACTCTGAGGAGACCACTGTCACTCGGAGAAGTCAGGGTTGGGGGCAGGTTCTGGGAGAAGCGCTGAATTCCAGGTGCTGAGAGAACATTCTCCTCACTGTGTGCGTCTTTGAAGGGAGAAGACAGACCTCTAGAGGGCCGCTGATAGCCACGCAGGATGTGCCCCTCGCTAGAGGGCATGCTCGTGCCAGGCCACGTTCTGTCACCCACATCCCGCAGACCTCGCTGATGAGAGGCTACACCACCAGTCACACAACTGCCTCTTCGGAGAGCTGGAACCACTGAATTAAAGCTAGCCATGTCAGCCCTCCTCGACCTAGATGTCCCTCCCTTCGGCGTTACTGATGTCTAATGCCTGGTGTGCAGCTGTGCTCGACGCGAGCACAAGACTAGAGAGCACATCCCCCGAGGCCCCTCCAAGGACTCACCCCTTCAGGAGCCTCAAGGGACAAGTATAATGAAACACAATTAAAATACTGAAGAACAGAGAGGGTGACCAGTAGGAGCGACAGTGGGACAGCGTCAATGAGACGGGCACAAAAATAGCAGCATTGGCTGCTGCTGACAGCTCAGGTGGGGTGCCTTCGAGGAGAGTGGCAGGGACTCCAGCCTGCAGGGCGATGAGGATCCACGGGGGTGGGAGGGATGGGACTCAGGGGGCACTTCCAGGGGCTCCGTTCACTCTGCAGACATCTGCGAGGCTCCTGGCCTGTGTAGATCCTAATGAAACATTCATCATGATTACCTCTGGAACTTTCTATGAATACAGGATGTAACACTGCCTCTAGGGTTGACTATGCTGCTGTGTGGTTCTCATGTGTTGGTTTTTAGCTAAAAAGAAGGAATTCTAGCATCTGGCTAAATTACAGCATGATTCTCTCACACTAATTTCTCTAGCTCAACCTCCATCAGACTTAAAAATAAAGCTCATAAGGCCACCATCCGTGGCAGTGTGGCTCTGGTTTCAGGGCTGGGTGACAGAGGTGATGGATGACCCCAAGGAGGGGAAGCATTGTGACCCTGGCTCCCCTTCCCAGAGATGATAATCTATAACATATAAGCAAATATGTGCACAAATATACTTTTTTACAGAAATAATATTATATATTATAACAAAATATATTATATTATACAGTCCATTGATAGCACTCTTTTTTTTTTTAACTTAAAAATATAGTTTAGCCCTGGCTGGTGTGGCTCAGTGGATTAAGTGCTGGCCTGCAGACCAAACGGTTTGCCAGTTTCATTCCCAGTCAGGGCACATGCCTGGGTTGCAGGCCAGGTGCCCAGTAGAGGGCGCACGAGAGGCAACCACACATTGATGTGTCTCTCCCTCTCTTTCTCCCTCCTTCCCCTGTGTCTAAAAATAAGTAAATAAAATCTTTTAAGAAAAGAAAGAGGGAAGTTTCTATGAGCTCACTCCCCTCCCTCATTTTACCTAAAACCTGGCTGGTAATTCACAACTTCCTTAAATCACTATGTCTTACAACCAGTGTTTGCTTTTCCCCAAGATGGCAAGTTCCACATTCTCATAAAAGTTATGCACAATATGGTATCAAAATACTGAGATCAATGGCAGGAGAAGCTGCGCGTTTTTGCTTTTTTAAATATCTGTATTCCATGGACTCAGTGTAACCAGAAGAAACAGTCCGTGAAAGCACCCAGCAGTTTCACAGACATGCAGATTTCTGCAGCTTTCCTCCTCTCCTCCCAGGCAGCCTGTGCATATGCTCCATTTTGGTGAAGATATTTCCACTTCAGCACATGGTCCGCCTACCATCCAAGGACAGAAATTCATCTTTTAAAACCAGACTTAGAAACTTCACCTTTGTCAGGAGCAGAATGAATAAACAACAACAACAACAACAACAACAACAACCTCGCAAGGAAAGACTTCCATTATTTATGTTTTAATGTGTTTCTCTCTCTGGAAGCCTCTTCTAAGGAGATATTTTTAAATGCTTTCGAAAATAACTTTCACAGCGTCCCTCCTGATTGCTAAGTTGAAACCTGATTCATGCCTCTGATTTCACTCTTCGGGATGGGAGAATGGGGAATAGGAGCGCTGGCTGATTGCGGAAGAGCCACTTCCGCACCCGCAGCAGGGAGGGAGGCAGCAGATGCCTGAGTCCCTGTGAGTGGGGATTTGCGCAGCTACAGTCTCTGACTTGGACTTTGGAGGTGTGTGTTTTGCCCCCAACTGGGATGTGTTTTCATATTTACCTCATGTTTAGAAAAAGGCGCATCCAATCAAAGGGTTTGAGCTGCTCCAGACATCCATAATGCGGACGAAAATAAGGACAATGGAGGTGCATCAGGTTCTTCCATTGCTAAGGTTTCAGCTCCGATGACTTCTTGCATCTTTAGGCTGCGTCTCCCTCTGGGGCTCCATCTGGTGGGCTCTCCAACTCAGCACGCCACCAACCCATCCCCACCTACGCCACCCTCACTCCCTTCACACCCCCACAGGCTCTGCTATTTTCTGGGGATGGCATAGTGTCCACAGGACTCTTTCCTCACCCCATCCACTCAGGACACAGGTCTGCTGGGACACCTCTGAGGAACATCCTTCCTGTCCCTATTGCTTCCATCATTTTCGTGTCCTCTCGAAAAGGTTGCCCACTGTAGGCAGCACTCACCAAGGCAGCTGCCCTGATGTCTCCCAACCCTGTGTTTTTTGGGACTCGGCCTTGACTCTACTCCATGCAGGAAGTGAGGGGTCAAGTCTATTCCCCTCCCCTTGAATCTCAGCTGGCCCTGGGACTTCAACCCTTGATGGCAATATAAGTTGTTTCTCAGGCTGGGCCTTTCAAGATGCTCCGCTCTGCATTTGCCACTCAGAATGCTGCCTCCTCAAAGCCAGGCCCCATGTAAGAAATCTGACTGCCCTGGACCCACTCTTCTGGGAAGAATCTCAAGCAGCCCCTTCCCCACAGCGGACAGAGGCCACATGGAGGAGCACTGTGGGGCCAGACAGCAGCCCGGCCAGTGCCACATGGAGCTAGATGAGCCCCACGGTGTCCCTATTCCAGACCTCAGCACAGCAAGGAAGGATTTGGTGCTCTTGTTCAGTTCAGCCATCCTCCGACCCCACCCCCACAAGCGATGTATTGTGCTTGTTACACAGAAACAGATGACCAAGGCAGCCCTGGGCCTCCAGTCCAGTTCCAGACGGTCTGCCTGCTGCTAGCAGCGCCGTGGCCCTGAACTCAGATGTGAGCCCGTCACTGCCTTCGCTGGAGCATCGAAGCCAAACCCTGCAGCATCCTTTGCTGAGCAACCACTGCCAACCCCTGTTCTTACCCACCCAGTCTCAGCTTTCATCATCCCTCTTTACTCCTGCCCCCAAAGCCCTCCCTCCCATGTCCTCCACCCCCCAGTCACCTCCCCACCCAGCCACAGACGATTCTCTCTGTACCTCGCCTACAGGAAGTCTGGGTGCTCTGTGAAACATCTGAGGGCCAGCAGCTCCCCGATTCAAGCCTGGTGGGCTGAGTGCATCTGGGGCCTCTGCCCAGGCCTAACTGTGGGGCAGCACCACAGCAGACCACCAAAACCACACGCTCCTCAAGTTCCCCTCAGGCTGTGGGACCAGCATCTGCGGGTGACGCCTGGGCATGGGGCCTGAGGCAGCCCAGGGGTCCTGGACACCCCTGGCAGGGACTGGGATGATCTGCCACGCGGAGTCCCAGAGGGCAGGGACTACTGACCACATCTGCACCCTTAGGCCTAGCCTCCCCCTCTACTGAACACAGGAGTGGTGTTGGGAGTTCTGTAATGCCAAGTGAGAAAGATCAAGAGGTCGTGTCCTCCTGGAAGGAAGGAGGAAGCCAAACAGGGCAGACACACACCTTGGCATAGTGGCTCAGCAAGGGACTTCCACACCTCAGAGCCACAGTCTGCTTCCACACTTGATCTCCCTGGGCTCCTGGAGGACAGGGACTACATCTGCTCTGTCTCTCTGTCCCAATGCCTGCCCTTGTGCCTGCAATGTAAGACACACAGAGAAATCAAGGGGGTGAGTGAAAGACTCCGGGAAAGCAAGCATAAGCAGGCCAGCTCCGACCGAGTCTTCTCCACCCAGGTCGGTCTTGGTGACACTGGCTCACTGGGCTCCCCCTGCCCTTGGCTGGGTGCTGACGGAGCAGCCACTTAGGTGCCACTTAGACAGCCACCTGCCTGCGGGGATCTGCCTACAGCTGCCTAGGAGTTCTCGTTCAATTTCCACTCACCAAATGCTGCCTGCCACCCTGAGTCTGAGGGTTGTGTGTCATTATACGACACCCCATGGCTGCCTCCACAAAGACTGATGTGTATTTCTGCTGCTGGGTTCCTTGCTGAGCAGGCAACCTTTAGCGAAGGGCCCCGGAGAACAGTGACTGATTTATGAAGGAGGGAATGAGACAGACAGAAACAGTAATGACAAAAATGAGCTGCAATGAGTTGAGAAATGGCATGTTTTTCCAATTAAGATATACGACCTTCGGCACTAACCATCCAAACAGCAGTTAAACTAACACCGACTGATGGTGACTATCTCTTCCTGGAATGAAGTTTTATAGGCCCTTACCCATCTTTACAGATGGGTTTCTATTGGAAGATGTTTTTCTTGGAAATTTGCTCCTGAAGAACGATGAGAATGGCGGACCTTTCAACTGCACAGAATCATCTCTGTCTTTTAACAAGAGAGGCCCAGGTTTGAATTGGGGTCGGCCCTGGAGGGAGAGGGCCCTAAGTCGATGACCAAAGCACCCTTCCATGCCTTTAAGGGCCCTGGGTTTATGCCTCAGGCCCTGGCAGGAGGCAAACATCACTCTCTTTTCATGTAAGGCCAAGCTGTTTATCTGCTGGTGGGTGTGCAGTCTGTGCAGAGAGGGAGGCCGCTTCTGCCTCCAGTTACTCACTCCAGAGCTTCCCCCACCACCCCCCACCCAGCCTCCTGCCTGCTGGTCTGTGACCAGCCCCTGAACCAGCAGGACTGATGAAAGCCTCGGACTGGACTGAGGACATGCAGCAGGAGCTAAGCAGGGAGAGAAGAGGGCAGGAGAATCTGAGCCATTGTTAAGGAAAGGAGACAATGAAAAGATAAACGAGGAGCAAGAGAAAGTCCTGCAAGAGAACTGGATGGGGAGATGCTGGTGGGTGTTGCCAGCTGTCCTCCGGCCGGGTCTGAGTCCTCCGTTTTGGACAAGCTGCCTCCTCCCTCAAAGCTGCTCAAAGATGTTTTCTGTGGCCTCTGGCACCACCCCCATCGGGTCCTGGAGGGTCCCTCTAACCTTCCCTGAGTCCCTTCAGGCTGGAGGGGTCCCAGGACTGAGTTCCAGTGCTTGTCATCCCCACCCGGGAAGACAGTACACTAATAACTAGGGAAACCCCATGTATTTCTGAGTTCATGTTGTATTTCAGCATAAAAAATGTTTACTATTTTCCACCTCCTCTCAGCCAAAAAAAGTAACTTCCAGACTGATTAGTATTTAGGGCTGTAGAGCTCTCTCTTTCATCCAACATGCAAGGAAAGTTTGATCATGCTGTCTCATAAAATTAGTGGAGTGATTTCTCCTCTTTATATTTGGTTCTTATTTAATTATCCTCCAAAGCAGAAAACCAATGTTTGATACATGCACACACCCACATTTACAAATTCAGTGAAAAGAAACTGTGTAGTGATTTATGGTCTTGTTTTTATATCATTATAAAATGGGTAAATTAATTACATTAGTTCTGCATCATTTTAATGCTGACTTGATTGCTTTTATTATTTGTCCTACTTAGATGGGTTCCACAATTTTTTTATATTTATAATAGTCCTTGAACTGCTTATTAGCATGTTTGATCGCATTGAAAATACATCAGATGTTTATTTTAAGAGAAAGTAAGAATGACTTGACTGTTTTTATAGTCAGGACTGACTCTGCTACCCATTTCCAGCTCATGACCGCTTCCCTCTGGGTCCTGGGTGCCCCCCAGCAGGCATCTAAGACCAGGGCTTGGGTCAGGAGCTTTTGTCTCAAGACCAAGGGTGGGCATCAGTGCTTTTCTGCCATCAGCTTTATCCCACGCCACCAGCACAGAGTGTTAAAGGCATCTTCCCTCCCTCCTTCCTCACTTCTGTCTCCTTCCTTCCTTCCTTCTTTCCTTTTTCTTTAATGCAAAGCTATGAAACCTCATTCTCCTTTATAAAAGACTGAAGCAATACTAAATTGTACAGCAGAAAATGTGAGCATTGCTCTCCAAACCCACCGACCACCCTCCCTCCTGATGACAGTGTGGTGGGCTGTCCTAGGCCACAGCCGTATGGTCTACTCATTTCCATCTATGCATGGGTCAGAGGAACCCATTCCTGTGAAAGTGGAACCTACTGCGTGCACTGTCTGCTTTTTCAGCGAGCTGTCTGGGTGGCATGCCCTTTAAGGGCTGCTTTATAAGCAGCTCGGATACTGAAGTAGAGGTTGCTGTGTGCAAGGACCTGTTCCTTCAAAGTGCTTTACATCATTAATTTGCTTCATCCCACAACCACCCTACGAGGTAAACAAAACCATTGTGCTTAATTATGAATGAGGGACTGGAGGAAGTCAGGTAACTGTCCCAAAGACACACGGTGTGAGAAGGGGTGGGCTCGAGGCTCACTCCCAGGCACTCTGGCATCTGAAAGCCACACTTCTACTCATGTAAATGTTCAATGCTGTATTTATTTACATTGTTCCTGGTTTAATCAATCTTTACCTTGTTTTGAATTTTTCATTATCATAAACAATGCTGTAATTACCTACTTGTACATGAAACCAAGTCTATCAATCTTTCCTATAACAGCTTCAAATTTGCATCTTGTGCAGGAAGGCCTCTCCATCCCTAGGTTATAAATAATCCTTCCTTTCTTTCTATGTTTACTCATTGGCTTTATTCATTTAGCACTGGAGCCCCGCGGGAATTTATGGTGATGTATGGCATAAGTTACAGGTCCAATCTGATTGTCTTCCATATGGATAGCCCATTGTCCCAATATCCAAGGCCATAAGTTCATCCTTGGCCAACAGTCCGGCCTTGTAATAGTTCCAACCCCTTCCTTAAGCACAGTGCGCCTGAGTTAAAGCTCATCAGCATCTCCACTCCCACCTTTATCATCGAGGAAGAAGATCAGACGCTCAAGTCATCATTCTCCCCACCTTCTCCATCATCCCAAGCCCTGCCCTGACATCTCTTGGATCAACCTGCCTCTCTGCAACTCCATTGCCACCATGCTAAAGAGGCCACCCCCGTGTCTTAGCTGGACTTCTGCTGCTGCCTTCTCACTGGCCCCCTCCCCACAACCTCTTTTGTCTTTCTCCTGTCCCATCTGACACTGAAGTCAGCTGAGTCTTTGAAAATCTCATATCTGATCTTGTTATTCCTTTATTTTAAATCCATCAATGCTTCCTCGTTGTGCTCACAAGAAACTCTGGAATTTTTACATGGCTTCCAGCTCTGCCCGATCCTTCCTTTATATCTCTCTCCAGCACTGCCTCTCACCGCCCCCACCCCCTTGTCCCCAAACACATATGCCTGGCCACTCGAAAGTGCATGCCACCTCCCATTGCCTGTCAGATGCCTGCTCCCACCTGATTCCACCCAGACTCCATTGCTTCCTGCTCATCACCTGCTCACACAGCAACCAGGAGCCTGCCATGTCTGACCACCAGCTTCCAGAGCTTTCCAACCTTCCCCTAGAGGAGCTGACATTCCCCAGCCAGGTTTCAGAATTCAATGGCTCACTTCTGCCTGTGGCTGGCTGTACCCTGCAGTTACCCTGGGAACCATCCCCAGAGATTCTGACTTAATTATCCTGGGTTGGGAGCTGGGCAGGCATCTCCAAAGCATCTGCAGGTTATCTTATTGTGCAACCAGCGTTGAGAACCACTGGGTGAATTCTTCTTAAAAGTATTGTCTCTATGTCCACCCTTCTATTCAGAAACTTTAAAATGGCTCTTGAATATTAAAAAGGCAATTTGAGAATATAAAGTGTCTTTTTACATGTGTAAGCAAAACTAGAATGTGCTTAGGAATGGAAAACGCTAACATTTATAGTGAAACTATCCACCAACTGAGTTAAGAATAAATATACAAAAAAGTGCTTTTGAGGAAAGTTTTGTCTTCAACAAAGATCCTGGAGCTATATATCTGAATTATTATGTCCCTTCAAAGTAGTTATTACACAAAGAAATGCTATAAAACCTATTTTAATGATGCTGTTACTGTGGAAAAACAAATTTATTACAGTGAAATTGCCCTGGAGACCGAGGTAGATTTATTAAAAATGTCTTGAATGGTAAAAATAGTTTGAACTTTTGTTGCAGTTGAACCTCTGCAATCAATATAATAATACCCCTTGGAAGGAAGTCCAGGGAAATGCCAGGAGCACTCTCAGTGGGTGCTGGGCCCTGTGTTCTGGGGTGGGGGGGGGCGCGGGGCTCTGTTCCATACCTCAGTCCTCAGTCATGGGCACCCTACCTGGCATGGGCACAAATCCTGAGACCGAACTTCGGTGCAGCACTCTGGCCAGTGACCGCTGTGGTCTTGAAGGTCCTGCTCAGACAGGACAAGAGAACTGGCTGGACCAATCACAGCCTCACGGGAACAAGGATGTGGTTTGCAGATGAGTGGTGTTCAGGCTGCATATTTATTACAAAGAATGTTTCAGCTCTTCCTAAAGGTGTTTGGATCAAGTGTAAGTCTGGCCCATGGCTGGGCAGGCTCAGCACCACCACCGCCAGCCTACGGTGGTCTCCAGGTGGGGATGCGTTAGCCGAGGCACTGAGCATGACAGGCAGCACCAGAACTCCAGTCGCTCACATTAACAGTCATGGGGCCCAGAGGCCTCCAGGGACGGGACCCGCACACTTCCTTCGGTGACTGAGCAAATGCCTCAACAACACCTGGGTGGGAGATTACTTCTCACCACAGGGAGACCCCTCAGTGGCTATGAGATGACCAGAACTGCCCCCCGTCATATTCCTGGAGGAAGCGGCTCCAGCTCATCTCCACAGCAGTATTCCGTATCTCCATCGCTGTGCGACCTCTTTTCTGACATACTCCGTATCATGTTGGCACTTTCTAGTTCCCTGTTCTCCAGGTTTATGAAGTGCAGCAGATAGACTTAGCCCATTATGTTCGTAGCACATATGGCAGTACCAGAAGTCTCCCATGTAAACAGAAAATTTTTTTCAGAAGAAAAATCCATTTCCTCATTCATGCATTTGACAAATATTGCTTGTGCCAGATACTTTTATAATGCAGACAATTCAATGGTAAATAAAATAGATCAAGTTCAAAACTTCATGGGGTTTACCTTCTAGTTGAAAAAAATCAAATGAATACATAATTATAGAAAATAATTTTATATGGTGATAAAGTGAAAAGAAGTAAAATTAGAAACTCCTATTAAAATTTCCATTTGTACATCATAGCAAAGCGTCTCTGGGAGACTTCAAAGTTTACCTTACATGGTCCCAAGATGACTGGGGGTGGCACTCAAGAGAATGTGGAAAAGAGGGGACCGGGAACCTGGGACATTTACATGCCCGGGACAGTGAGAACAGGACCTGCATAGATCTGTGGCCCCAGAACCTCCACTAGTGGCTTCTCCCCCCGCCGTCACTCTGTGTACTGTAACCGCCTCCCCAGGACTCACGGCCTTCAACAAGACATGGGAAATGGAATCGCTTGTTTGTGCCAGACTGAGGTTAGTGTCAGGCAGCAGGGCCCCAGAATTTTACCATGGATTGTGCAGAAGTGATATCTCACTGTGAGGCGTGGGTGACAATGGGGGCAAGAGGCACCTGAGTGCCCCAAAACAGGCCTGACGTCTTTAGCCTAAAAAACAGGGAGGCAGCGGCTAGGAGTAATTATGACCAGTAGGACAGCACCATGTCACTCACTGAGTGCCCACTATGTCCTTATGGATGCGAGAGGCATTTGCATATTTCACCCAAATACCTTCCGAGACCTAGGATTACCCCATCTCCAGGAAAAGTCACATTCGAAGAGATACAATCCAGTAGTCAAGAGAAATTTTAAAAGAGCTCTGTCCATTGCCAAAGTTCTGAAAATTCCTTCTCATCTCTCTAGTCTCACACACCCATGGCAGGTCTGAGGCCTCTCATTCAACCCCACTCTCCATTTGCCCCTGGAATGCACCAGAAATCTGACCCAGAGAGTCAAACCAGCGAGCCAGGGATGTCTGGTAAGATGGGGACTGGGTGAAAGCGGAAAGTGGAAGAACAGTATTAGCTTCATTAGCAGGGACGAGGGAAAGCGGCAGGAAGAGGAGAGGCTGAGAAGAACCACAGGTGTGGGGCAAGAGGGCAACAATGGCCCAGGGCATCCCCTGCCTGCTCCCGGATGCTCTGTGCTGAAACTAGAAGCCAGGCCCCCCTTGTAGTTTGTCTGGGTCAATGGAATATGGCAGAAGTGATGTGTGCAAGTTCTGGAAGAAGCCGCACAGGTTCTGTTTCTGCTCTCGAAACCCTGAGACCGCTGTGCTCTGAGGAAATCCTGGACGGCTGGCTGGAGGATGATTGGCTGAGTGGAGGGAACCCTGGTCTCCCAGTCACCAGCCACTACCATGACCTGGTGTGTGAGGGAGGCCACCAGGGACCCTCCAGCCCCAATAGACCCATAGATGCCATAGTCACATCAGGATTCCAGGCAAGACCTGCCGAAGAAGTGACCAGAGTCCCATTCCATAAAGTTACAGTAAGACAGTAAGTCACTGCTTCGAGATGGTTTATAAGAGAGTGAAGATCATGCATATATAAATCCTTAGCTCATGTAATTCTCACAGCATAAAGTAGGTGCTCCTCATTTTATAAGTGAGAAGCAGAAGTTTGGCAAGATTAAGTATCTACTTCAAGGTCACAGAACTTTCACACCATCGAGCTGGGATTGGGACTCCGGTCTGTCAGGTTTCAAACCCCATTCCCACATGGACCTCCACCTCCATCTCTGTGAAATGCATGAGTAACATCTGCTGAGTGTAATCCTTTCCCTTGACCTCAGAGGAACCATTCACTCAAAACTGACAGCCTCTTGCTTTCTGTCGCCCACTTCCCAACACCTTGCAGCCTCACACACACACGTGTGTGCCCTGCTGGGAAGAGAGAGAGCTCGAAGCACAGTGCCTGGCCCGTAAGAATGTTCAATGAAGAGAGCTCTTTGCCAAATTGGCTAGGGCTTGTCAGGAAATGCTGAAGCACAGGTCTGAGACGACGAAATATAAATACGAACTCTGAACAGCAAGAGCAGAATGGAGGTCAAGATAGCAGATGCAACAATGTGGAGCTTTAAGCAAAGCCTGATTTTGGCTTTATTATACTAAGTGAAAAAAGCCAGGTGGTGAAAGACAAATACTGTATGATCTCACCTGTAAGTGGAAGCTGATCAAGAAAACAAGCAAGCCAGCAAAAGAGAACCAGAGACAGGGAAATAAAGAACAAACTGACAGTGACCAGATGGGAGGGGAGAGGGGGATAACAGGGAAAGAAGGGGAAGGGTTGTCAGGGAAGACGTATAAAGGATCCATGGACAAAGACAACACAGAT